>JBAMHV010000025.1:18085289-18100601 GCA_037177535.1 Pseudomugil gertrudae | reverse complement strand
CAACTAGTTTATTCATCTTTTTGAATTTTTGTTGGAATTTAAAGGGTAAATAAAAACCCAGTTTTGAAATAATATTTCGTCCTTGTAACTTCACTGCTTGGTCCCTGACAGCCGTTAATTAGTGATTTTTTGTTTGTGCATCTGATCTCACTGTAATCTTTCCCTGCAACACCCCGCTGCTTCCTGCACACTAGCAGTAAGGTGCTGCAAAACAAAACTACTAAATTAAGGATTAAATATATCAATAATATCATATTTCTGAGTTTATTCCCTCCCTGCTGCTTCTTCTTGATGTTGTCTGATCTAAATCACAAACATCTTACAAAAATCATCAATGCTGAGAAACACAAAATAATTGGAGAGGCAAACGAGGCAGTTTTTGCCAGCAGCAAATAGCATCTCTCTCTCTGCATCAGCATGGACTCTGAATCAGAACTTATAATTAGTTGATAAATCACCAGTTGCTCAGATAATCTGGACTTATCTCCAGACCCCACATGCACAATAGAGCTGAGATTTTCTGTATTTGAGAAATATCTGGATTTTGTTGGAGCATGAGATTTTTAACAACTGCAAATATTGAACGAGATTAGCTCCTTTAATCTTTTATCCAGCCTGAGGTGGGTGGGTGGGATGGGGACCAGAATGCAGGCAGCCTCAATCAGAGGAAAATAGAGAGGAAAAAATAAGTTCATGAGCAGAGTCTGAGGGGAAAGCGGCAGAATAAATAGATGACAGAGAGTGAAAGGTAACAGGCGTCTAATGGAGTGGGTGTCCATTATTACTCTCCTGCTGAGAGGAGCTGGAGTGCAGGGATGGGGGAAAACAGCAGAGGGCCACACGCATGAGTTGTCACTTTATTACAGGAGATGCATGAATCCAAAGTAAATAAGATCTCTTATCTGGTCTCAGCTAGAATATTTCCAAAAGCAACCAAGCCCCTTTGGATACTGAATTCATCAACCATATCAGCGACTCACATTCACAACTGCTGAAAGCTGAGAAAAGACACGCAGAGAGATGCTCTAAGCAGCAAACACCTTAAAGAAGCAGTGTGTCATTTCTGTCATGCAGACAGCTGAAGATCAAAGATAGCTGGTGGAGCTAAACCCTAAAAACACGTCTACAAGGTCAGATAACACGCAAAAGGGTTTGAGAGATGGACTCTGGAAGGACAGGGGTTATAAATTCTACTTTTAAATGGATTAAACGGATCTCAAAACATTGTCTCCAAAACACAAACGTGTGAAATCACGATGAACCAAGAAAAAGGTCAGCGTCCCCGTTTGATAATGCTGTTCTCTCAGGAGACACGAAGAGCGGGAAAAGCACATTCTGCGTGGTGAAGAACTCCACCGAGCAGCTCTACTGCAAAACCAACTAGACCAGCAGACCCAGAGCGAAGGAAAGAAGTCCAGAAACACCGTTCTTCCACCCCATCCACCATGAGATGTTCATTAATTCACATGCAAATAAAACTCTTTTATTATGGCGGGCATTTGTAAGCCAACATGACTGAAACCCAGGAGCGGAATAAACATCTAGAACATTCTCAGCTTCCTCCTACCGAGCCAGGAAGCCTCCATCCTGCGCTGGACAGTCCTAAGGGTCAGGCCTTGTCTGCACTACATATATGATGGTCGCTGGGGTCCATCTTTTCAAATGATAACATCTCTTATCAGTGCTTCGCAGATGACCTGCAGATTCACTTGCCTCTAAAATCAGAGACAGAATAACAGTTTCTGATAGATCAGAGGTGACTGGTGAGTCTGATATCCCAGAATACAATGCAGCAAGATAGCAGAGCAGAAAGCTAATAGCATAAGTTGTTTTAAATAATTCTATTATAAGGTAATCTTGGTTTCTGACTTAGAGAGGTTAGCACCATACTGTTTATTATTATGTTATTCTCATGTTTATTACCTGCATGGACTTCCAAATTACAGGACCAGTCCTTCATTCATCACCACATAGTCTTTTAAAATCTGTGGACTTTTAGCACAAATTAACTAAAAGCTTTTTTTTGTTTTATTGTGTTGATTTAACATTATCTCATATGTCTGTCATGTGTTTGCCTTATTTCCTGTTGTTCTGAGCAGCACGAGTTGTGGGAAACAGTGAAACTCCACATCTAGTCCTCTCCTCCTCGCTTTTTGGAAAATCCAGACAAGAGACTTGGATAATGAAGCTTGGATGTACAAAGCAATCTCAGTTTTTTTGGAGTGAAGATTAGCCAGCATTTAATCTATTATTACGCACAGCTGCACGTCTTACAATGAGGCTACAGCGGCAGTTGTGTGTGAGATGCTTGCAGACCTAACTGAGCCTTGAAAACACAATGCAACAGCTGAATGGGATTAAACTAGATAACCCTTTCAGGTGCCAAAAAAAGAGGAAACACCTGTGACGCCACAGCACTGATATCCACATGCTCTTATCTTTTCCAGCCAGCAGATGAGTTTGGCATTATTGAGTTTTGGGAGGCTCTCTGTTCCTCATATCCGGCATATTTTACCGTCTGATCCCAGATGGATGTAATCTCTCCCATTTTATGGGTAAATGGCAGCTCTTGTGATGCAAGAGTGCTTGCTCAAATATGTACAGAGCAGAAAGTCGTGTCGGCCGTGCTGAGAGGTACTCATCTGAATCCTGGATCTTGGCCATGCTATTATGAGGCCGTGCACTGTTGGTGGTGCGTACACTTCCCCCGGGAAGCTCAAAGCAGGTTTCTGAATAAGTGTTGAGCTCTGAGCCAGATCCGGTGTGGAGCTAAGCAGAGCTGCTGAAGCTGTGAGGTTTAAAGTGGTTACTTACATGCAGATTTTCAAACTGGGAATAATTGCCAGTTGTGACTCATTTGGGTTATTTGGCTGAAGGTAGAGGCCATGTTAAATTTTTTCTGCACAGATGAGACAGAAATGGCTTCTCCAACAAAATATTTCCATCTTCATGGAGTGTGGCCTCCGCTGGCAGAATTGTGCCAAATGAACACCGATACAGCAGGGTTAAATATAGCTCGGCTGTCATCTTCGCTTTCTATCTCGTCATTTAGGATTTGCCATGGTGGGTGCAACCAGGGGTGACTGTCGGTTTAGTTTTACACACTCAGCTCAGCAGTGAATCACACACACTCCACACAGACCAGCGTTTACAGTGAAGCTCTTCTCCGAGGTCCAGAATCCATAAAGGTTATTGGGGTGTATTTCTGTTTGCAAAATGAAAACATGAATCTTCTACAAAGCTAACAAACTTCCCTGTAACCCTCGTCTACCTTTTATCACCTACACCACATTTCTGAAGAAGTTGTTTCTCTTTGTAACATGTACATAAAATCAGAAAGCAATCATTTCCAGGCCTCATCTACTCATGTTTATTCCCAGTAGAAGAGAAAAAACATGTCGATATTTTATCATTTCATGGGAAATATGAGCTGATGTTGAATCTGATGCAGCAACACGGGGTAAAAAGCTGGAAGAGGAACATTGAAAGGCTGGAAAACAACTGCAGGACCTATTGACAACTAATCAACTGGCAACATGGCAGCAGGTCAGTAACAGGACAGGGTTTAACAGGAGCATTTCAGAGAGACAGAGTCTCCCAGATGTCTCAGAAATCTCAGATAAACTGGGTCCAAACAAGGTGGAGAATGTTTTTTAAAAAGCCAGTCATTTTCTTAAACGGCTTAATCCAATTAAGGGTTGCAGGGAAGCTGGAGCCAGTCCCAGCACTCGGGTTAGAGGGGGGTACTCTCTGGACAGGTCGCCAGTCCATCACAGGCCAACACAGAGAGACAACATTCACACTCACATTCATTCCTATGAATAATTTTAATACAGAAAGATAATCATAGCAACAACCTAAAAGGTCAAGCTGGATGCTGGTGAACAGTCATGATTCTCTGGACCAAAGCTCATTTAAATGGTCTGAGGAAGTGGACAGCATGGACGGTGTGTCCTGCAGACTACAGAGCAGAGGGAGCATCCAGTGTGTTATCAGTGGACAGTAGAAAAGCTGCATCTCTGATGGGACGGGGGTGCATTAGTGTCTATGACGTGAGCAGCTTCCACATCTGTGAAGCTCCATCAATGTACATGGAGGCTTCAGAGCAGCGTTTCCTAGTCCTCAGGGAACACCGCCGTGTGTGTTTTATATGTTCCCCTTTTTACCACACCTGACTCAAAGGAATGGCTCATCAGTAGACTTGCAGAAAATTAAACCTGAATCAGATGTGCTGGAGTTGGAAGGAACTAAAACATGCAGGGCAGTGTTCTGAGACCAGGGTTGAGAAACACTGTTTATAGAGCAACATCTGCTCCCATCAGATCTCAGCAAGACAAAGCTGCACTACATCCTGCATCCATCACAGCAGCATGGCTTCACAGGAGGAGAGTCCAGATGCTGAACTGGTCTGCCTGCAGCTAGAATCCTGCATCAGACCAGAATGGGACACTCCTCTCTCTCCTATAACCCCAGCAACCGGTCTTTTCACCTCCCAGATGTTGACAGACAGATGTTAAAGAAGAAGAGATGCTGAACATCAGCTCATATTTTCCATGAAAAGGTAAAATATTTCATCATCAGATGTGTTATATGTGTCCTGCTGGGAATAAAATATGTTTGTAACATGTAAAATAATTACATCATTACATCAGCAAGGTTCTGAAACAACCTGGAAACATTCCCTCTATATCCCATAATCACTTTTAAATTGCTTTTACATCCTAATGACATATTCTTTTTGCTTTCTGACCTGCAGAAAACTTCTCAGTGGGACCAGCCAGAGGAGCAAGACAAACAAACTATCCAGCTGAAAGGTTTGATGCTGAGACGTAGCCCCCAGGTCGGGGCAGTGTAGTGTGCATTTCCACCAACACAGCGTCTGTCTGGTGCTTTTATAACCTCCCCACAGAGGGTAAGCCATTACTTGGTTATGTGCTGCCACGCAGCCTCCTGAGACGCCTTCAGGGCCACAAAGAGAGCGTGGTAAAACACTTTCTACCTCTTTAAGTCTGCATGCTCTCACACTGAGTGTATCATTGTGGTGACCATCCTAACAGATGTAGCACAGTTAGCTCAAAATACTGTAAAAATCTGGATTTTATACTGACAATAAGATCATATTTATCTGTGCAGAATGATACGGGAGGCTGTGAGACATTTTCACTGAGGGATGCTGGAGTTTCACAGTTCTTTGAAATTTGATTGCCTACAACTCAACATAATAGCATGTATTGTAGCAACAAATTGTGCAGGCAGCTGAATGTGTGTGTAAATGAGGATGAGATTATTTTAAGACGACAGCTAAAGAGCATGGTTCTTAGAGCATCACTGTTAAGTAGCAGAAATCCTGTCTACTTAAAAACCTGCTTTAAAAGTTGGTTTTTGTAATAAACTACAATAAAAGGGTTTTGGGGATGTTTCATGAGGAGCAAATCAAAAGAATTATTTCTGATTATAGATTGGTTAAAGATAATTCCCACATCTTTTGCTATGAACTCTAATTAAGTGCAGTAAACAGGATGACAATAGAAGAGTAGGCTGATCCAGGCCATCAATTACTTGTCCTCCTCCTTAAGCTCTGGATGTGCAATGAGACTAATTATTGTTATTAGAGACCTAACCATTATTTCATCCATCTACCACACATTTAAGTCCATTTTCAGGGCAGGAAAGCCGACATTATCACCACAAATAAAAAATAAAACCACCCTTCAGATGTCCTCATTTTAGATGAAAACATCCCGAGAATTCCCACTCAGCCTCCGACGGCTGACATGTCTGGCTTTTTCCCACCTGCTCTTCAAAGCAAACACATTTTCATACTGGCTGGGTGATGCGGATGACAGCCCTAAATGTTGACAATCTCACAATGCAAATGGGCTCAGGTGAGAACTGATGCTGGTATCATGAAATGGCAGAGAGTGTTTCCTTCTCAGTCTAATGGCTGCTCCCAGATGAAAGGGAGCTGTGAGGTTTAATGTGCAGCGTGTTACTGTACTGCATGTTGCTTAGGCTCATATGGAGAGACTGTCCTGCCAGGCAGAAAGCAAGTGGACCCAGGTGTACGGTAATTGGAATAGAATTTGCTGAGGAGCTGGGGAAGAGCATGACGGGGAATTTAAAATGAAACTATGGAGGAAAGTCAGAGAAGTGGCAGGAGAAGAGACAGACTTCTTGCAGCACACTATTAATCCCTTTCTACTCTGGTGAAACGGTGCTGAAATGTCTTTCCAGACTAGAGGGAGGCTGTTTCCTTCACATGGTATTTATTTTAATGAACTGGTTGCATCATTAATGTAGATGTGTAGACAGTAATGTGGATCATAAAACTGATTTGTTTTAACTGGACCAGAATAAACTGGAGAGGTAAAGGTACTTTGATATAACTGTCACAATGAGGCAAATTTCACACAGGCTCATTTTAACTAAAGCAAATAAAATCTTTACAGGATAAGATCCTAACTGGGTGATTTTAGTTGGGATAATAATAAGTGGATGAAGCTTTATGGTGGAGTTTCCTCATTTTGTTTACACCCACATTTGGCCACTGCTTCATGAAATGATTTCCATCAGTCAGGTCAAAATGTCTGTGTTTTCCAACAGTAAGTAAACTGCACAGCAGGTAAGAAGCAGGGTGGAACCCGGGCAGTGTAGTTCTTGGTTCTAGAAGACGTTTCAGCACTCGTAATAATCAGCACTGATTATTTAGTGGCTTAACAAACCTGCAGAAACGTCCCACCTGCACAATGTGAAGCGCCTTCCAGAGCTGCAGCGGAAGACATCGCTATGTGCATCGCATGTGCTAATCCAGAAAGTAATGATTATGCCTGTGGAAATCAGGGGGTTAAACAGCTTCTTTATGAAGTAACAAAGGTGTGGCAGGGTGGAGGCTGGATGGCATCGGACATCCTCAGTGTAGTATGGGAAAACAAATGACCAAATCTGAAGCTTCTGCACGTTGTTTTTAATACAGAGAGCAAGCAGATAACATGATGATCTAATATATATCATATTTAGTTTTATTACAATTAATGATGATTATACATAGAATCATCAGAGGCCGATAACACGAGAGCAGAAGTCATTCCCCACATGCACAGAGGTCACGTGCACGCTTCCATTACACTGAAGCCTGTTTTTCATCTTTCCCAGTTTGTCACTGAAGCTACAGCTCCTGAAACACATTCTTATTTAAAAAATCTAAATAAGAGTTGATAAAATACACATCAATGCAAAAAGATGACTGTATACTTACAATGATTTTATTTTCTAATCAATAATGCATAACAGCAACGTTATTAATGATGCATATTTATCCTTCCTATCTGACATTATGGCAGTTTCAAGCCCTTTATTTAGAGGATGATCCAGTTCCATCACACAATTAATTCATTCAGTTGTTACATTGTATGTTCTGGTCCTGCCAAGAGGAGGAGAAGCATGTATGTAACAGCTGATTGTGAACATGGTGGGATGGAACCATAAAAACCAGTCGGTCTTTTGATCGGGGAGTTGGAGACTAAAAACTAAAAACAAAGACGGAATAATTTATACAACATTTCCAGACAGAACAGGAAGGAATTTCGTTTTAACCGAAGCAGCTTTGTCTCAGTATCAAGCACGCGTTTGTTGAGGCTTTAATTTCAGGTTTCACACGTAGTTTTCAGTTCCTGAGCTCAGGTATGGAGGACTGAGAGTGCCTTTATTACCTAATTAATATATTATGAAATAAATACTCATTAAATAATACAGGTATTAAATAATTATTTAATTGTTATTAATGGTGTTTAATCCACAGATATGCTGCAAATTATTAGATTAAAAATTGTCACAGTTTGACAACTCTAATACTTCATAAACAGATCTTGTGTTTCCTTAATTAAAACTAACAAGTTAAATAAACTCCAACAAATCACAAGACGTGAGTTACTATTGACACTTTTCACTTTGTCACAGCTACTTTACCCAGACTTTGTATAATCATGGTCAAGCGTACTAGTAATTTTTTTCTGCTTCTTTAAGCTAGCGGCTAGCTGCTGAAGCAGACCCTCACACTGTCCCGCAGACATGCTGAAGTCCGTCCAGAGGAGGTTGTGGTCCGGCTTCATCTCCTGGACTAAAGTTCTCTCTGGAACTGGACTACCCAGAGCCTCGTTTCCTCTGCAGCATCAGCATAATATTATTCTGGCTTGAGGTGGAATCTTAGTTTGTTTCAGTATCTTCATAATTTATTCTCATTTATTCTCTTATTTGCTTCCCACTTGATGGGCAAAGACAAAAACGTTGCTGTTTCACCTCCAAATTATTTGCAATTTTGTGGGGATAGCATGGTGTATAAAGACTGTTACTACCTATTCAACATATGATTCCTGTTATTCAGAAACTGAATCTGAGTCTTCAGTCACCAACACACGAAGAACAAAAGCAACATCTGGTATCACGGCCAGTGGCTGAAGCAGAGGGAAAAATCATCTGTGCAGGGGAATCAGGCAGGATATGTTCATTTACAAGGCCCCTTGTCAGAGGAAACGTCAGTGGGTACACATTAACACCATCAGATGCTTACCTGACAAGCCCCCCACATCCATTTTCTTCAGGTTTTTGGCCTCGAGGACGACCACAGTCAGCTTGCCGGCAGTGGGAACGTATCGCAGGGAGAAGCAGATATCACCCAGCTTCTCTTGCTGTCAATGAGGCAGACACATGCCAGAGGTGAGAACAACGTAAACAGCAAACCACTGAGTGTTGCATGCTCCAACCGGATGCTCAGAGAGATATCAGAGAAGCTGTCCACATGAACACAACTCCCACTTTTCCGCTGCGTTTAAACCTGCTTCCAGCTGGAATCAGGATGCCTGAACTGCCAACACTAAAACATAATTTCTTTGTTGTTTCAGTGAGAGAAAATATTTCTGCTGTCAAGTGTGAGATGCGTTAAGACATTTCCATATGGATACTGGTTACACAAGGGGTTTTATTTACTGGACAACAACTGTGCACAACACATGGACATTACAATAAGGATGAGTACAGTTGATGTGGTGTTCATCATGTGAGCCAGCTGCCTGCAACCCTGTTGTACATGATATTAAACACAGGAGGTTCAACTGCAGACCTGTTTCTGCTGCCTTATGCAAATGGGGATGTCTGATTTAGATGGTGTCATACATCACTGCCCTCATACTTCCATTGGTTTATTACCTTGCCATGGTTATTAAGAAATTTCATTCACTAGAAGGCAGTGCTGAGGTCAAAGTTCACTTCCACATTCTAACTGGTTGTTAGGGGTAATGCACTGCTGTAATGTTGTATAGCAGTGCATTACAAAACGCACTGCACTGTACAAAAACACCAGAAGAAGAAGAAGAAGAATAGAACCACCCAGGTTTTTGCTGTTATCTCATCTGCATCTCCTTCAGGTGCTTTTTTATTTAGTGGTGATACAGATATCATCTTCTCTAACTGTATGTAACCGATGCATATTAGTCTTTTATGTTGGGCTTAATGAGTCTTAACTCTGAGTCTAATCAGAAACTCTGGCTTCATTTGCTCTGAGCTGAGCTTTTAGTACTCAACCTGCTACTCTGAGCTGTATCAATCTACTGTGAGTGGACAACGCTGTCATCTTTACACACAGTTGGGAACCACAGTAAAAAGCCATCATCATACCTGGATTCACCATGGAAACCACTGACAAAAAGCTAATTATTTCACCTGATTGGAGTGAGAGATTTTTGTTGAAACATACATGAGTAGGTTTTTATTTTAAACAAGGGGAACATTGCTGCTGGAGTCCACTGAATATTGAACCTAATTAAATTATTCGCACATGGGTTAAAATATTAGGGGACACAACAAATCTTGATACTTTGTAGATTCAATCCTACTGGGGAAAAGCTGGAAACGTAGGCAACTGGAAAGTCAACATTCAGAAAAGTATGTTTTTGGACTTGAAAATGATTGAAAACAAGTGTTTTAATGTCTATTTCAGACTAGATACATCACAGGAGGGGAAAGAGGACGGTGAGGACACTGTGCTGGGATTCAGGGAGACCAATAGCAGATTTCTATCACATTTATGAAATTATGATTCAGACATGTGTGAGGACTTTGTCTGGGTCCTGGGTCACACACTGGGTGTGTGACTGCAAACCGGTAACGTTTGGAGATCAAGAAATGATCATATTTTTGTATTATTTTCTAAACCTCTGACATTGAGTTCATGCAGACAAACCATGATGGGAGGAGACAGGTAAAAAACCCAGGGATTCTTTATGGTGAAGCTGGCAGCATGGAGGGTTGCTACACTGAGTTAGTTACCATGGTAACAGACTAGAAGTAAGACTTACTACACCTTTTAGAAAGGAAAACCCAGAGTTTCCCTGGACTGAGATTTAATATATCAGAGTTTCAACATAGCCGGCTTTTCTGAAACAGGAGTTTGAGATCACACTCAGCCCTGAGTTTCACCTGAATGCTTCTGAAAATCAGCTTTTAGTCCAAAAATGTCAGCAATCACTTTACCTGTTCACATAAATTACAAATCACTCGTTCAGTCAAAGTCACATCATGGCTTTGTTGCACTAACCTGATGAGAGTGATTCACATTCTGCTCTGTTCCCTTTCAGGAAGCAGAGTTTTCGACTGTTTACACATGCTTTAAATAACGCTTTTTATACAGAAGCTTAATCATCAGCAGATAGTCAGACTTTTTTATTTTTGGAGTTTTTATGCAGTTCCAGTCCAGGTCTGCTTTGTTTTCCTGCTCATACTGTGACAACAACTGCTGCAAATTCAACTCCTTAATTTTATATAAAGATGGATGAAGAGAGGAATGTTTGGGTCAAAACACCCTGACAGGCTAATTTATCAGGTCAATCTGTTTAACTGCTGTTAACACAAATATCTAATCAGCCAATCATGTGGCAGCATCTCAACGTGTAGTCTTGTAAAAAAACTGAGGATCGAATGAGGATGAAAAAAGATGTGACTTCTAGCATGCCATGATGGTTCGTAGTTCTGGTTATTTACAGGGATTTACATACAACCATCTCGAATGTTAACAGATAATGTTCTGAAGAGGAGCAGCTGTTGTCTGGGCCAGATGTCTTATTGATGTCAGTGGAGAATGCAGAGTGGTTAGAAGACCCCAATCCTATCACGCTAAGAAGAAGAAACTCAGGCTACAATTCCCGCAGCCTCACAAAAACAAGTCTGATGAGTCTCCATTTCAGCTCTACATTCAGATGTACAATCAGAATTTGGTAGCGTACCACCTTCTGATGGATACCTCCAACAGGATGTCACAAAGATCTCATCATCTCCAACATCTTCATCATGATGATGTTTTCACTGTACTCCAATGGCCTCCTCAGTCACCAGATATACTCGCAATAGAGCAGCTTTGGGATGTGGTGGAATGGGAGATTCTCTTCATTGATGTACAGCGACTGTGTGATGCTTCCCTCAGAAGACGATGACACCTTGTTGAATTTATGACATTAAAGCAGTTCTGGATGAAAAATGTGGATTTAACCCTCCTAAAACAGACCTGTCAGTGCATGTCACAAGATGCGACATGCACACTTCATATGATCATAATGTCCGAACTCTATAATGCATTATAACAGTTTAAATCAATGTAAAGCGCTTTGAGCTGTCCTGTACATGAAAGGCGCTATATAAATAAACTTGCCTTGCCTTGCCTTAAATCCATCAGAAATATAAAAAAAATTGACCTCTTCACCCATATACAGTACCAGTCAAAAGTTTGGACACACTTGCCTATTGAAGTTAATGTGTCCAACATCAAAACTTCTCTCCTCTTTCCACTTAAACCTTGTGTTAAATTGTTGTGCGCAGCAGTGAACCTCATCCTAACTAAGTAAAGTGATGCCCTTTAACTAAACAATGCCAGGGAGCATTCTGTGGTGTTATAATTAACCTTTAAATCTACCCACTATAATGCTAAAAATAAGGTTGGTAACATGTGCTATATGCCTTGACATTTACCTTGAAAATTGAATCTCCTGAGTTGGTGCCTGGAAAGTCACACGTCTAATAATTGAAGGGGAAGTGTGGACATATGATTAAGTGACATTTCCAGGAGAGATGGATTGCATCAGCTGCAGCGGCATGTTTGCGGTTCGAGCATTTACACAGGAAAGCAATTATTGTAAAATCACTTATGCGATACCAATATTCTTATTACTGAAACAGCAGCATCGCTCGAAACTGATTTCAACCCCGCACATGCACTCGTGCTATGTGTATCTGCATCACAGACTTCAAATCTCACCTCCTCCTTCTCAGCACTCTGCAGATCCCGCCACTCCTCTGTTATGTGGCTGAAGTCGACCTTGTTCATCGGAACCTTGATGTCACCGATGGCATCGTGTTTAGAGAAGCGGTCGAAATCGTACACCGTCATCACCAGCGTCTTTCCACCAAGCTCTACATAGGGAACCTGCAGAGAGGAGGATTCATCAGCATACGCATCGCTTTGGACACATTTTCATCAGAACATGCAGCCCACAGAACCTAAAACAGGACTTTTTATTGTACTGTAAAGGGACGTTCAAACATCTCATGAAGACCTCACAAAGCTGATGGATGTGTTTTTCATGAAGTTCCCTGCTTTTATAAGTTTGTGTAAACATGAACAAAATATTGTCTTTATCGAAATAAACTTAGCACAAAAAGTCCATAAATGAGTCACTGGTGGAGTTTGAAATGCACAGGCATCCAGAGAAGCCAAACTTTCAGCCTGCAGTTTGACACATAAATATTTATGCACTGTAGTACCACAGACATTGGTATATTGTATGCAGCTTGTTCAAACAGATGCAGCTCATAAGGACAGAGCGTTCTTTGAACAACAATGAAAAGTCAGAGTTTAAGTTGTTTTGGCCTGTGATCCTCAGAAGCTGCAGCCGGACCGAAACGTTCTCAGAACACAGTTCTTAGTTGGGCTACTTGCAGCCTCTAAATGTTTGTCAGTTACATCTTGAGAAATATGCTGGATAAGGAGGCTTATGGTGAATTTGGAAGAACAGGAATGGGTAGATGGAGGAACAGGTAGAAGGTGGAACAGGTAGAAGGAGGAACAGGTAGTAGGAAAAACAGGTAGATGGAGGAACAGGTAGAAGGTGGAACAGGTTGAAGGATGAACAGGTAGAAGGAGGAACAGGTAGAAGGAAAAACAGGTAGATGGAGGAACAGGTAGAAAGTGGAACAGGTAGAAGGAAAAACAGGTAGATGGAGGAACAGGTAGAAACAAGAACAGGTAGAAAGAGGAATAGGTAGAAAGAGGAACAGGTAGGAGGAACAGGTTGAAGGAGGAACAAGTAGAAAGAGGAACAGATAGAAGGAGGAATGGGTAGAAAGAGGAACAGGTTGGAAAAACAGGTAGAAGGAGGAATGGGTAGAAAGAGGAACAGGTTGAAGGAACAGGTAGAAAGAGGAACAGGTAGAAGGCGGAACAGGTATAGAAAGAGGAACAGGTAGAAGGAGGAATGGGTAGAAAGAGGAACAGGTTGGAAGAACAGGTAGAAGGAGGAACAGGTAGAAAGAGGAACAGGTAGAAGGAGGAATGGGTAGAAAGAGGAACAGGTTGAAGGAACAGGTAGAAAGAGGAACAGGTAGAATGCGGAACAGGTATAGAAAGAGGAACAGGTAGAAGGAGGAATGGGTAGAAAGAGGAACAGGTTGGAGGAATAGGTAGAAAGAGGAACAGGTAGGAGGAACAGGTAGAAGGAGGAACAGGTGGAAAGAGGAACAGATAGGACGAACAGGTAGAAGGAGGAACAGGTAGAAACAGGAACAGGTAGAAAGAGGAATAGGTAGAAAGAGGAACAGGTAGGAGGAACAGGTAGAAGGAGGAACAAGTAGAAAGAGGAACAGATAGAAGGAGGAATGGGTAGAAAGAGGAACAGGTTGGAGGAACAGGTAGAAGGAGGAACAGGTAGAAAGAGGAACAGGTAGAAGGAGGAACAGGTATAGAAAGAGAAACAGATAGAAGGAGGAATCGGTAGAAAGAGGAACAGGTTGGAGGAATAGGTAGAAAGAGGAACAGGTAAGAGGAACAGGTAGAAGGAGGAACAGGTAAGAGGAACAGGTAGAAGGAGGAACAGGTAGAAAGAGGAACAGATAGGAGGAACAGGTAGAAAGAGGAACAGATAGGAGGAACAGGTAGAAAGAGGAACAGATAGGAGGAACAGGTAGAAGACGGCACAGAAACTGACAAAAAAAAACAAAAAGAAGGGAAAAAGAAAAACAGCATAAAACAGGTTTTCTTCTTCTGGTGTTTTCAAACAGTTGTAGGGGGCTGTGTATCAATCAACTCACTAACACTACTTCGTGCACTACTTCGTGTTTAAGTGCAGTTACATTGAAATTTATGCACTACATAGTAGTACTGCTACCAAACAATGTCTGAACTCAGCGCTGCCTGCTAGAGGATGAACTGGCTTAACAACCATGGCACATAAAAGGAAGCACGAGGGAAGCGACGTATGACAACATTTAATAAAGGTGTCCTCTTTTGTTGTACATAAGGGAGCAGAAATGAGCCTTAAGAGAGTTACAATGCTCAGTGTTTCTAGGGGAAGCTCTGCCTGCAAAATGCCCAAGATGATCTGACAGGTGTTGAGTGGGGTAGAATTTAGCACTCTGGAGGTGGTCATGAAAAACCTGCTCCATAGGGGCCATTTATATTACCTTAGATGACAATTACTAGTTGCAGAATCTCACCCCACCATGAAATTTTCTCCAATTATGACAAGCCATATTTCTACAGTGATGAAGACTCACACCATCACTCTGCCTCCACCAGAAGAAGTAACTATCCGTGCAGCAAACATCTCAATGTCTGACCTCATCCAACAGAATTTAAACATTTAGCTGAATATAAGGCTCTTCCATAGGGCTGACTCCACATAAAGCTGCAGCTTGGTTTGAGGATACTACATGATGGCATCAAGCCTATCCTGATCAGTGAAACATGGCATGACTGGAGCAGACACCCACTGACCGCTGTAGCAGAGTCAACGAGGAGTCAACAGAAGAATGTTGGCAAGTCTGCCATGTGTACAACCCACGTACTCCCCCTGCTGCTCATCCCACACAAATATTTTCCTAACAAACTTGGCTCATTTAAAAGAGAAACAAACTTTTCTTACAACAATGAAATAATCTACCGAATTCTCCTTTACTGGCTTTTTGTGTTGTATAAGATAAGGCCTCTATAAAACCTTCAGTAACTTTAGACTGCTTCACCACTGTAGACCAAGCTGAAATAACATCAATCACAAT
>JBAMHV010000025.1:18069443-18085189 GCA_037177535.1 Pseudomugil gertrudae | reverse complement strand
GTGTGAAGCCCTTTGAGGCAACTTTGTTGTGATACTGGGCTATATAAAAATAAAATTGATTGATTGATTGATTGATAATGTTTATTTTCTGCTCCTGTTATTTTTGGGGTCATAGCAGCTGTGAAGGATCCCTCCTCTCCTCATCTTCATGTGGAACATTTGATCATAAAAAGCTTCTATAGTAAAAACGGTGAACATAACAAGTAGACGACATCTAATGTTTAAACTATGAAACTGCAAGCAAAAATCCATTTTTCTATAAAACAGATGAAATGAAAACGGATCTCTGGTTTGCCCTTGATGTTTCTTGTTCCTTCCACTGAGGTCTCACAGGTTTAGAGCATTTCAAACAGAAAAAAAACTAATACAAAGAATTATTTCTCACATAATGCACAATGTACAGCAAACACCTGCACTCCGTTTGCTGAATAACAAACTTTCCCCACCGCTGAGCAGCAGCTATGCATCCGTTATGGCTGAGAAAGGACTGGGATGTACTAGTGCATCTGCCCATGTTAATCCCAATCACATCCAGTGTGTGTGTGTGTGATGCTCTGTCAGGAGCTTGTTAATGTGCCAGCTGGTTGCTGTCTCCACACCTTCCCAGCTTTCAGGACTGCATGTAAATAAGATTGTCTGCAGAAGCAAAGATTTGGAAACAAAACTGCATGTTGGGATGAGCTACGACATACCTTAAAGGTGAACTGCTCATTGAAGACCGGGTTGAGGGTTTTCCGGTGAACCTTGGTCTCAAACTTCTTCTTCTTGTCAGGGAGCAGGTAGACCTTTACATAAGGGTCAGAGGTGCCACCCATGTCCATAGCAGGCAGTTCTGCTGCCTGAATGATCCCAACAATAAGCTGAAAGAGGAACAGAAGACATGTCAGATTGTCTGTATTAAAAGGAAACTTTCTTTTAACAACATGAAGGAGTCTTACAGAAAATAATTGTAATTTCCTCCTGGGATAAAGCCACATGAGAGGGTAAAAAGGAAGAACATGGCAGCTGCTGAAGAGCTCGTAAAGGTCAGGATCTGTCTGTTTTTCCCCACATGAGGCTTATTATTGATAAGCACCATAGGGGGCCCGGGTGGCTGATTGACCTGCCAGTCAGAGCCTCTGCTCAAAGGCCTCTCACGAGGTCCAGCTAGTCAGTCAATCAACTTCCTATCAGGCAGCTATCAAGAGTAATCTGGAGGCTGACCCGGTCTCTCCATGGCAGTCAGGAGCTGAAACAGTTTCCTGTGTGTTGCCAGCAGCGATGGGGCAAATCTGGTGCCTTAATCATTTAGTGTCATTTAGGTTCTAAGGTTCTTTAATCGTCACAATTTTGCAGAAAACGCAGCAAACATCATCATCTAAGACCGTATTCATCCAAAATACGAGCAGCAAATAAAAGATTTTCTCTGCAGCTAAATCATTGACATTAATAGCAACACAGGCTTGTTGAATAACAGACGTGAGGATAAGCAGTAGGTGGCACTGACTTTCCACTCTGCTGCCATTAAACTCTGCTGCACAGGGAGTTGGGGAAAAAAAGACTACAACCATTTTGGTGCTTTCTTTCTCACAACTTTTTGAATGGTTTTAAGCTTTCAAAAGCTAGGCAAATTGATGTGTGTGAAAGAGATTATTTCTGCCTGAAAATGGACCACATGGTGTCTACAGGTACAACTGCAATAATAAAAAACGTGAGATTATAAGAATTATAAGCTAATCTTTAACAATACCAGGTATCAAAATATTGTTTTTATTTCATAGCATTTTAGGAAATCAGGTTGTATTTATTATCATTGTTAGTTAGGTGGACAACATAACTTAATTTAACATAACTTAACTGAGACATTTGATCATTTCAGGTAAAGTAGGAGCATTTTAAACCTGATGTCAGCAACACATCTCTAAAAATTTTGGAGGAAAAGGCAAATTATGTAAATTGGCTCAAGGTCAGTAAGATGATGGGAATAAAAGCAGCATTTCAGAGAGGCGGCATCTAGAACAATGTTAACTCAACTGCATCTAAAAAATTAGGACACGATTTCAGAGAAATGCTCCTCATTTTTGTTTTTATTTAGCATTTTTCATGTTTCGCTTTGTTTGGAGATGTAATCATCAGGTTGTGTTTCGTTTAATATTTAACAACAGCATTAGCATGAGATGGACAGAAGGTTTAACCGAAAATGAACTCGACCACATAATGTAACACAAACAGACATGACAACATGATAAACATGTCAACAACACCTTTAATTAACCACTAACCAGGTTAAGCATCTACATTTTCATACCATTACTGTAAACACAGCAGCACACTTAGACCGAACTGTGTGGCGGCGTGTGCGAGTTGCTACGAGTTGCAGCATTACCGCAGACCTCATGCAGCCTGTGAAAACCTTATGATTATTTCTGCTGTCATTTACATTGACCTGAATGAAAGCGAGTTGCACGTGTTACCACTGTTAAACGGCCCGTAGGATGTGCAGCGATGCTTGAGAGGGCTGGACAAAGCTAAAAAGGTGGCTTCCAGTTGCTGCTTTTGCTAATGTCTGTTTTTCAAAAAACGGAGCCAGCAGCAGGAAAGAGAAGGCTAAAATTAATGGTATAAAAAGGACACAAAGAGGCTTAACTATTGCAACAAAATCACACAGGTCCGAATCATTCAGAGGTTGACAGTAGTGATGTTAGATTGCTACTATACTTCCAGTGTCTTTTACTATACAAGGCAGGAATCAAAATGGAAAATTCCCATAAGAGGACTGAGAAGAGCCTACAGTTTGTATTATATGTCACGTGCACATCCAGTGGGCTCGTTGTGGTCTGCCAAAACCACTAAGAAGCTGACTTTGTGTGATTAAAGTGATTTTGGGTGCTTGAAACTGCTTTGCATTTGGGTTCATTTATGGCTATTTTAAGGCTACATGGTGGGATAGTGGTTAGCACCTGAGCCTCACAGCAAGTGGTTACTGGTTCAAACCTCAGCTCCATTAAATGTACTTTAATTCATCGTATCAGCTTATCTGATCATGGCAGATGAATTTAATTTAGTAAGTAAAGACCCTGAAATGAAATTCAAAGCTAAATAAATTATGTTTGCACGTGTCTGTAGCAGGAGTTCCGGGTTAATGTGTCCTGTTTAATTACAAACCCAAACCTGACGAGGATGAAGGAAGAAAATTAGACAATTAAACGTCAGAATAACCATCTCTCTCCTGATGAGAAAAGAAGAACAGTTGCTATATGTTTGCCTGATTGTGTGGGTTTTTCTGTTTAACTAAGCAGTGAAGCGGTCTCAAAGAGCTGGCCTGCTGGTATTAAACCCCCCTTTGTTTATCCATTTTGCTTCAGTCCAGCGAGCAGCACACTGCGCAGGATGGTGATTCAGCTCTTGGCAAGTTTCATCTGAGGCCTTTTTCTAATGCATCAAGCACAGAATAAGGCTCTGCTGTTCTCGGAAATATTTACTGCAGCGGTTCTGAGAGCATTAGAGTTATTTTGGAAATGACGTGTCATAGTGGGAATCTGCAATGAGCGATAACAGCTTCCTGATAATGCGCTGAAATGCCATACTCTGACTGGACACAAAGCAGTCTGCCTGCTCTTGACCCGCCAGAAGAACAACGAATATGGTAATGAAGTTGAAAGTGGGAATGACAGTGTAATTCTCCTCCTGCTGTGCTGAGATGGCTCTTTGTGGTTCATTTGCTGTGTATTTGCCCCGTGAAGCTGCGTTGCTGCTCTCCGAGCGATCGTTTACGAAACCTTTCGACTCATTAGTGTATAAACCTGGTGTCATCAACAGCAGCTATTTGTGGTGTTTAACAGAGAGAAGCAATGCTGTGCCACAATGACCTGATATTCCTGCTCCAGACTTTGTAAACACACACACACACTAGTGTTTCAGCTTTTCCATGACAACGTCACATGTTTACTCCATTAAAGGCTTTTATTGGGACATGGGTTTCTCTGAGTAGAAAGCAATATTTATCATATTTAAAAACAAATTAATGGGGGCTGCTTCTCCATGATGATTACCTGTAACCTTTTGATTATCAAAGTTATCCATTCTTACAGAAATCACCTAATTACCAGAGGAAACCGAAATAGTTACTAAACATGGCATTAGCATTATTCATGATCCAGCTCCTTTGACATTAATCAGCAACTCTGGTTGATGTGACTCCAATTTATGGCCCTTAATTAAATGAAGGATATCATGAATTTTTCACAAACATAGACATGCAAGAAAGGTGTCGAAACCCTTTGGTTGGAAAAACGAAGAGCACAAGGTTGCTGAGGTAGCACTCAGGTTTAGTAAAGATTTTATTCAGATGGATCTCTGGGTTAGTTAGCATTCATACAGCAGCTCATTGTGCTGTACATGCAGAGAATATTATTATCTGAGCATCTGACTTTAAGGTTTTTCAGCTAAAAACAGTGAAGTTGTGACTGTTAAGATGGAAACTTGACCCAGATTATGTAACTGGTTCAAACGGAGTCACTAGATCTGAAATATATTAAGACTTAGAAATGATTTCAACATTGCAGACTGATTTTTGCTTCCAACTACAAATATTTGACATCTTTTCCATTTGCTGAATATAACACTGGAACTCCGGTATCAGCCAGAATGTGCCGTTTTTATGTGAAATCTATGGAAATAAACATACAGTGCCCACTTACATTATACAGTATTTTATTTCATAGTATTTGTGAAACAGAAACTCAGGACATACATTAACAGTTGCTGCAGAACGAGCTGGCAACGCATCACATGGCAACATGGCAACGCATCACATGGCAACGCATCACAATGACAGTAAATAATCCACTCAGCCGCTTCCTGTGGGAAAACTAACGATTTTAACAGTTAAAAAAAACTTTAACGTATTAATATATGTTTATTATATAATTCTTTTGTAAGTGACCGTGGTAGAAATGGCATAATGTCCATGTGCCCATTTGAAGTAATTAATAGACTTCACAGAAGCAACCGCACCCCCGTGTTGTCTAATAATTTCTGATTATGTTTACCTTGTTGGGTATTATTCCTTACATATGTAGTTTGATATAAAGTGTTGACCACATAATATGCTGGTAATGCTGGTTCCCACACTGCGCACTGTCACACTGTGTCACACTGTGTCACACTGTGTCACACTGTGTCACACTGCGCACTCCGCGAATCTGTAAAATGACGGGCCGTTCTTTAGTCCTAATAGGCTGCTACACCCGAATGTGGTGCATGAAATCACCATTTTGACCAGTACGAATACTCCACACACAACAATCTGTCCTATTTTAACTGGTCTGAGACTGGACTACAGTCCAACATAGTGAAAAACAAAAGTCAGGTGACTTAGTGACATCAGCTGCACGTCCCCCATAGCCCTGTCCCAATACCTGCACTTCCACCCATGTTTATGTTAATAGTGTGTCCCAATTCTCCAGACTTTGCCTCGCCTCCTTTGTGCCCTTAGTCCACACTCAGGCGAAGTCTGCATCCATGCAGACTTTGGAACATATATTACCCACAATTCATTGCTGCAAATTTTTGAACTGGAAAATGACAATGTTTGGTAATTGAGATTCCGTGGTAATGGCGAAAATATATATATTTTTTAGTATAACTGTTGAAATATTTCCTCTTTTACTTTGCTGTTTATGTGTAACAATATTAGAAGTTTCCACTGTCAGTTGAAAATATGCTTTAAGTGTCTGAAAGTTATTTTACTGATAGATGTAATATTACAGATATTTATTCAATTTCTGTTTCAGTGTTCTAAAAGCAATATACAGCCAATTTAATCATTTGCTACATATTTAGCTTTGATTATAAAAGAAAACAGTTATTTATCCCAGTTTATCTAAAATACAGTAAATTTACAGAAATTTGTTCAGTTATTCATTCATTCATTAAAAATGTGTGTTGATTTTATAACATATTTTTTTAGAAGGACGGTCGAAATGATGTTTATCTTCAGCAGATTTAAGTTGTAAAATGTCCACACTTTGAGGTCACGGTTGTGGAAGGCCGTAGGGTGTAATGTGGGTTTTGGGACAGGGCCTATATGTCATCTTTGTTTTAGCAGACCAATAGCTGCCAACTATAACAACCAGACTAAATCTAGATTCTATGCTTTAGTTCTTGAGATAGAAAGCAACTTTGATCCAGATGATTCATTTAGTCTTTTATAACAGCAGAAAAAACTTTTTAAAATCAACTTGCTGGCTGCCAGGTAGCCAGTGTGACGATGTGAGAACTGAAGCAATATGCTGCTTTATTGGTCTTTGTGGATGCGAGCAGCAAATTTCTGGATTAGTTGCAGTTGTGTGACAGATTATTTAGAGACACCTGTAAAAACTCTGCCACAATAAAGACTACTGAAAATAAATGATGAAGTAGTGTTTCTAAACCCTGAAGAACTACATCTCCCTAAACACTATGGTTGTGTCTCAGTCAGCGCACTACTATGTTTAAGTGCGTAGTGCGTTTACACTGACATTTAAGCAAAAAAGGTCAGTGCACTGAAAGGATGCTGCCTTAAAATTAGCCAATAATGTAGTGTGAAACGATGGACACTTCACGCACTAAACCGACACCATCTTGCTGACGTAGCAAAAAAAAGAAAGTGCTGTACTTTACAAATGGAGGCTAATTTGTATAGATGTGAGTATGGAGTTATTTTGCTAAGGTTCTAATATATACCACAGTTTGCTACATATCTAATGTTATGCTTATGATAACTCATGGATCTGATAATTTGTTTAAAAAATGGTTACCTATCCAGTATAGTTAGCATATGTAAATGTTAGCAGTTTTTAGCCGTGTAGTGGACAGAAAATAATCATTTTGTCGTGCAGGAGAATAGCTTAACTGGTACGTCACTACTAGTAAGTGCCCAATGTCCAGTGTTTCCTTTGAGACAGCACTTACCCATGATAGTGCGCACTACAGGAAATAGTGTGCAGTGTGCACTAAATTCCAGTGCCATTATTTAGAAACTGTCTGTGTGTCGTTTATACCTGATACGTTACCAGCTGGCTTGTGTATGCATTTGAGGGAAAGTGTTGATAGAGCTGGCTGTCAGTTTTACCTCAAGTAATATTTGCAACATTTATTCACAATTTAACCAGTAATTTTACGTACACTTTAAATTATTATTCGTTCCTGCTCCATTAGATAAGCTGTTATTACCGGGACAAGTCCTGCAAGTTTGTGATGTACTGAGGAGTTGCCTGGACAACCTTGCACATCAGGTATCTACCTCAAGAAGTGTCCTGTACTGTAATTCATTATACGAGAAATTATCAAAGGATAAAGAAATAAAGAATAAAATGGCCTTGCTGAGCTTTCTTAGCTCAGACTTTCTTCTCTGAGGTAACAGAATGTCGAACAATGTGAAACCTGTCATCCATTTTCACCATTTTATCGCCACTGCGTAGCTCATTACCTTTGTAAACAAAAGCCCTTTTTAGAGAGCTGTCGCCGCCTTCCAGTCGATGACAGAGCAACACTGTGAAATGTGATATTGTCCATAAAATACACTTTTTGTGAAAGGCTTCGTCCTTCAAAAGAAATCAGGATCTGCTAAATTGAACTTTAAATGTGTCTGACTATGTCACTCTAAAAGCATCATTACTGTGTGAGCATTTCACAGGATAAGGAATTAAATGCATTGATTATGGCCGTTGAAGGGGTATTTTTGCATGGGCTCATAGAAGCAATATGAGCTGTCTCATCACAGGCTGGGAGTTAGCTCGCCTGCTGATGGACGTTCATGCGCTTCGTTTATTATCTGTCACACAACATCTGGCAGGAGGAAGTTTATACACTCCCTCATTCTGCGTTTTAAAACTCAGTTGCTGGAAAAATAAAACAGATGTATATCTGCAGGGGCTGAATTCAGTCAAGGAAAAAGACACAAATACAGAGACGAACTAAATCCCGGTGGTGTACTGTATCTTTTACAAGCCTCAGCGGCAAATGTGCAAACTCAACCACCGTGATATATCCCTGAGAGATTGCTCTCAGGCTTCCATGACCAAACTGTGTTCACAGTAGCAGTAATGCAAGATGAAAACAGGGCACTGTGCAAAACCTGGACTGGCTCTGTTTTATCTGTGGAAGATGAAAAGTTTGGGCGTGACCATACTTACGAGGACGGATCTTTTGCAACAACTCAGATCCTTACCGTATTCTCAGTGAAATTGTAATCCAGGGAGTATTGTAATTTGCCCAGTTTCTGGTCCTCCTTGGGCTCGGCCTCTTTCTCCGTTTCAGTCAGCCCTGTCTCTGCATCCTCCTCATCCTTCAAGGCCTGAAGGAGACACCCACCAAGAGTCAGTGCCGCCTGTTTGCCGCCGGTGCTAGCACCCAGCCAGCCGTCCCCCGCCCAGGTCCTGCCTGCGGACCTACTCCTGTAAAAGCTCCCACTTATTTTAAAGTGTAAAAAGAGGGGGAAACGGGGGAAGCAAGCACTAAAACACCATAGCAGTTAACACCAGGACATGCTCTGTGATGCACTAAAGCCCCGGGCCTGGTCCCCCTGTGGCTCTTTTCTATCAATCTCTGTGTGTTTTTGTCTAAAGAGAGGAAAGATCAAATAATGGGGCCAGAAATGAGAGCAATGAGCAGGCATTAGAGAAAGATAGTAAGAGAGTCTTCAGAGAGAGAGAGAGGGAGGAGATAAGAGGGAAAAAAAGATGCTTTTGGAAAATATCACAATAGGACAACCTAAATGTTATTTCAGGCAGATCAAGTCTTTCGTGAAATAAAAAAACAACTAGGAAGTGTCTGGAGTGGCAGAGTGAGAGGTGAGGTTGCCCTTTCGCTAGTCTGGCACTGATGTGAGGGTAGCAGGTGGTGGAGCTGGTGGGGGGTCGGGAAGGAAACAGGACAGGTGAAGGAGTTTCTTATAAGAAAAACATGCGATTGAAGAGGCAAAGAGTAGTTTTCAATGTCATTCATTCAGCATCAAAAGTTGCCTTTCCAAGACGTCCGTTTGGTTTGGCATGCAGAGCATTCTCTGTCATACAAACAGTGCTCTCATGTGATTCCCCATTCTCATGTCTGGTTACACCCGCAGACATACAGTCACATTGTCATCATAGCCCTAAAGCCTTAATGTTACCCCCTACGCCGATGGTAGCTAAAAGCATCATGCCAGCGGTGGGTGGGTAGGTGTTGGTAAAAAGGGGCTTAATGTACATCCGGGCCTGCCTCTATTAGTTTGTTAAGTAGCTCATGTGAAAGCAGAAAGCTGAACAACACTGGTTTAGAAATGGCTGCTGAGTCTCTTTGTCTCTGCCTTCTGGAGGAAAAATCCAATAGAGTGGTTGTGCTAAGAGAAAAGTGGAGCAGGTAGAATGATTAAGGAAGTACAAGACGCTTTGATTTAACAAAGATGTGTTAATAGCAACCTCATAATCTAACCTGAGATGCGTGGTCTCCTTTGCCTGGGCTCCACACAAGTGAATGCAGATGCTACTGTACGTCAAAAAGCTTCCTTTTCATCATTGACTTCAAAAGAGCGTTTACTTGTAGAGCCTCTCAATCATTCTACTTTCGCTTGCCACCATTTGTTTGAAATGCAAATCAAGAGATTTGAAAAGGCAGGAGACGTCAGCGTGGCCCCAAAATCAGCGTTTTTTCAACCCCATCAATGCGCTCCCAGTGGTTCTTTCATTCATATATATGTGCATATGCAGGTTGTACGCACATATATACAGTAGATATACATGTACATTATGCATAGTTACATATATTTGGTTCTATGGGAGTTGAAGTTGTTGTCAAGAGGCTATCAAAAAAACGTCAGAGCAGCAGGCTTAAGAAGATCCAACAGCAATTAGGAACCTACCGCCAGTGACCATCCCGAATAGTCATCAGACACAACACAGATAAGGAGGACATAGAAGGAAGAAACACAAATTAAAACAACCACACACAGGAGTTAACACCAGAGTCTGGGCACACCAGGAGAAATGACTGCTTGCCTCACAAGTGGCAATTTCACCAATCTCACAGAGATAACTTTAATTTTGATGAATGGGAGTTTGAAAATAAAACCTGGACAGTAAGAAGGCAGAATATCAAAGACTAGTTCTCCTCTTACAGGTTAAGTGATGAAGTACACTGCAGGTGTTGGATTAGCTTCCTGAGCTTTTCGCAGTATAGGAATATAAGAATGTCTGCAAGTCCTGATTATAAAGGAAATGAGGTATGAAAACATGTTCAGTTGTTCTGTCTGACTCTGTTCCCTGTCTGATAGCAGAGGTGTTGCAGCAAATTAAACACACCTTGTATATGTCTCAGCTGAAGACGGGTTCCATAATAATGTTGCAAAGGTACAATTAGCGCTCCGTGTCAGGAATCATATCATAGCTTCATTTCCTGCAACTTCCCCTGAAGCCCTTTGTGGATTGTTTTATGATGTCATTTCTCTGGGTGGGTACCACTTCATTACACAGTTACTCACACTCTGCAAAAGTCAGCAGGTCCCCATGACCAAAAAGAAACAGTCACAGGAACCAAAGGCAGGAGACCTAACTCTGAAGTCATCTACATGACTTCCATTAACTCTCCTGAAATTAAACTGAAAGCTTTTTATTTATTAATCAGAACTAATAGCAATAACTAAATGCGGATAACATACAATACAGTGCAGCAGTAGCGATTGAGTTTTAACAATATCCAGACCAAAAAGATTAAAAGGAATGTCAAACTTGCAAAGAGAAAGACGTTTGTAACAGTGTTATTAAATTAGCAGAACGAACAACAATAGTTTTGATTCATTACCTCGGTTTTGGCTCCGTCTTTGACGTCCTTCATGTTGATGGCATTTTTGCCCTTATCTTTGCCCTTCTTTTTGTTTTTCTTTTTGAAAATCCACTTTTTGCAGATGCAGAAGCAGCAGGCTAAGACCAGGATGATGGCCACAAAGGCGATCGAAACAATGGCCCATGATGGCACTGTGGACAAAACAAAGAAAAGGCAGCGGTGCATTACACGAATCAGTAGGAACAAAGCTACATCGTACAGCAGCATCTGGACCAAACCTATCAGAAGCTCCGATTACACCAGCAAAGCTATGGGTCTATTAAAAGGTGGCAGACTGGTAATAATCAGCCTTGAGTCGCGGGGAAGAATCCCACTGAGCACCTTCGGACAATTTCCAGAAAGTGACAGATGTGGGCATTATCCGCTTGCCAGTAAAAGAAAAGATTCTCATACAGCTGAGACTTTCACAGCAATCACTGAAAGCACAGAACTTGTTTGTAGTGAAAGTGATCACTTTGTAGGGTGGGATTGAAAAGGCGCTACCATGACAACCAGGCGATGCAGCAAAACCAGGTAACCTCTCATGTTCTGTGCTTCCATATTGCATTTAAAACAGGTAGAAATAAAGCAGTTCATGTTGCATAGACTGTAGTTTTACTTGACTATTATCAGCAAAAGCTGATCTTAGTGGTTAAATTACAGCTTGTGTTTGACACTTTAATGTTCTGGTGACAGTGAAAGAAAATATTCTGCATGGATTATTAAGGGAGGGGATATTATATATCTGAATTTCCCTCTAAAAAGTCTGAATTTCCCTCTGGGATCAATAAAGTATTTTTCATTTCATGATTGGGTCATGGCTATGCAATGCTATGTTTGGATCAAACTGTATACTTTAAACACCCAGCATGTTTTTTACTACAACCACAACTACGGTACAAAAAGTTGTGACTCTTCTCCTGTGAAGCCATGATGCTGTGATGGATGCAGGATCTCTTGCTGAAATCTGCAAGGTCTTCCTGACAGAGACGTTGTCTGGATGGAGCAGATGTTGCTCTGAAGTCTCCATGTACTTTCCAGCATTGATGGATGTGAAGCTGCTCACATCATAGACACTAATGCATCCCCATCCCATCAGAGATGCAGCTTTTCTACTGTCCACTGATAACACGCTGGATGCTCCCTCTGCTCTTCAGTCTGTTCATCCAGCTTTGTCTCAGACCATTTTAACCCAGAAGAACCCAGCATATGATATATAACACATTTACTCTCTCAGATATTTTGCATCACTTTATGGTAAAACTTTGCTCAACGATCTCTGGAACACAATCAGATTTTTATCTTCTCCCCTTTAATGGACACCAAAAAGCAGATGATTATACAATATGAATTTTGACACATCACGTAATAAATGCTAAATATCCCAAAAATATTATACTTTTTAAAGATATATTTTGTTAAAGGGACAAATAAAGACCTCATATTAAAAAACAGGACTTTTCCTACTGCTTGCTCATAGCTTGGGTCTTTAAGGGTTAAATGGGCTTTGGTCCAGAGAAGACGGCAGTGTTCCTGGATTCTGTTCACATATGGCTTCTTCTTGATGGAGCTTTAACCTGCATTTGTGGATTTCAAGGTGAGCTGTGTTCACAGACTAATTTCTGGAAGTCTTTCCCAAGGACCCCATGATCACCAACCCTTTCAACCCTGTCCCATGCATACAGACATTCCTCCTGATTCTCTGAATTTTATGATGATATTATTTTATGATGCTCTGCTTTTACCACAGTTGTTTTTCCAATTAACATGATTAGTTGTCAATGTTCCTGCAGTTGTTTTTAATTTGTATCCCTCACTGTTCTAGCTTTCTGTTGCTCCTGTTTCAGCTTTTTACCGATGTGTTGCAGGTTGATAAGCTTTGCAAATGACTGCATTCAGTTTTTATTCACACTTTACAAACTGTCTCAGCTTATTTATTCTAATAACTCCTAATGGCAAAGATGGTAGGATATTGTTGTAACAGACCACATGGTTCTTTAGTATTTTGGTGTTTTCTGACCTCTCTTTTGGGTTAAAACAGAGTTGACAGACTGCTGTCCATTCTTGTAGGACTTGAGATGTTTGGGTAGGGCATGTGTACGCACACCAACACTAATCAAAGTTTAAAGTTAAATATAATCATAATTATCTATTTTACACATGCGATGCAACCATAAAGTCTGAAAGATAACTAAAGTGTGTCAACAGGTTAATGACCTCGTTCCTTTGTTTGTTATTTGTTCCATAAAAAGAGAAAAAAAGCTCTGAATTCCAAGAAGATTTCCTCAATTATAAAACTGAAGATGTTTTAATTCCTGCAATATAGTTTCTGGTGATCAGTTTGGGTCATCAAACCCAGGATCATTTCATTACAGTTAAACAACAACTCTGTAAATATCTCTCAGCAACAGACTGTGATAATATCACCAATTACACGTTAAATATACGACCCAGCAAGCTGAAATAAACCCTCCAGGCAGTTATTCACTGTTGTTTATGCACACAGATAACACACTAATACACCTGTAAGGACAGATTTGGATATTTTTTAATTATTTTTGTGTAAAAATAGTTAATGGATTCTATTACAGCTTTATGACAGAAAAAAGTTATTTTAATCTTAAAATACATTTCTATTTGGATTAATACAAGCATGATTTAAAGTATCTGAGTTGTTGTTTTCTTCATCTGTCATATGAAACTGGGACAATCAGCAACAATAGCACCTACACATCGTCACACCTATAATAGCATCTCAACACCAGTGCTGCCAACACAAACATGGAAATACAGCCTGAGTCATAAACACATCGATGGAACCAGAAACAGATCTATTGTGAGGACAGGGGGACAGCAGAGTGTCCAGATGGACTGAAAATAATGAGAGATCTCACAACAGACTTCTCCTTTCAGCCGTCACCGTTGATGCTCCTTCATCCCACTTAGCAAACATCAAACATCTGGCAGCCCACCTCTCAGTATGACAGGAAACACACACAGCAGACTCAGAGAAGGTGTTCAGCTTCTGCATTCAGAGCAATAAAAGTCCAACAGCTCAAAATCTACCAATCATTTCAGTACAACACTAACAGAGATGGGCTCTCCAACTTCCCTTCTAAAGCAGTGACTTCCGTCCAGTCAGGGCTGTGGTCCTGCAGTGTCCTTGATCCAACAGGTCCAATTAAACGGACCCAAAAGCCTATAAAGTCCTGTAGAGACTCATTAACTTGAGTCAGGTGTGTTGGAGCAGGGAAACACTGAAAACCTCCAAGACTTTAAAATGTAATTAAGTTGACAGTTTGTCATTTCTCGAAAAAATGAGGCAACATTGAACCTGATGCAGCAACACATCTGTAAAAACCTCGAAACTGGGTCTAAATGTAAAATGGTGATGACTTTGTGTATATAGACATAAAAAAGTAAAGGCTAAACTGGTCTACAGACAGCACTGTAGCACTGTCTCTAACAAAGTCCCTGCTGGAAATCACTGCATCTAAAATATCCTGTAAAAAAAGTCTCTTATTTAATTTTGTCCTTATTTACATTTTTAACCACCTGCCAAGTTTTTTTATTGGACTTACAGTATAACCATGTTTAATCACAATTCATTAAGCCCTTCACATCTGTTCATATGCACACATTAGCATCAGAGGGAATGGAGAGTTAGGAGATGAGGCAGATGATGTGACGACACACACACACACACACACACTCGACAACAGTTAAAATGATACATATGTCAGAAACATCTTTAGTTAATTGCGAACCAGGTAAAGTATTGAAAGCACAGAAGACAGTTGTGAGTTGTACTAGTGGTGATCTGTGAGGATTCAGCAGTCTGACAGACTGTCTAGAAAGTACCTCCGGAATTCATACCAAAAGTAAATCCCAAAACACTGACAGAAAACGTGTCACAGTTTATACATTTTGTTCTAATAAATCCAACAAATCATTTGACACTTTAGCAGGTTAAACTCCTTTCCCTAAGAAGACTTTAGCAGGAAAAAGTCCAGAAAGACCCATCAAAACAGAAAAGTACATTACAGTTTATCACTGTGGGGCTTTGCTCTCTAACGTTCAGCTGTGGTTCCTTTGCTGAGGTCTGAGGGGAGAGATGGAGAAGGGAGACCAATCGATTCTCTGTTGACAAAATCAATAAGCACTCTCCTCTAAGGAAAAACAGTGAGTGATGCTCTAAGATAACTTTAGGATCTCCAACACTGGCCGAGCCTCAGAGCGGTGTGGTAATGGAGGTGACAATGGCCTCGTTTACAATGAGCCTCTGAAACTGAAAACCTTTCCTTCAGGAACCTGAAACTTTTGACAGAATAAGCCTCAGAGTTTGATGGTAAAACTTATTATACAGCGAGAATTATTATTACGCTGACCGTCCACTTCATCAGCTTTTACCAGCTTGTTAACACAAATATGTAATCAGCCAATCTCATGGCAGCAACTCAACATAAATAGTCATGTAGACCTGGTAAAGAGGGATTGCTGATGTCTGAACTGAGCATCAGAATGATGAAGAACAATGATTTAAACTGGGTTTGTCTGATCACTGATCTAGAGCCAGTTCCTCGGCCTAAATCTGAACAGCTGGAGTATTTGGACCAAAAACAAATTTGTTCGGTACCTGAAACGTTGGTTCTTAATGACTACCAAGTGGTTCTTCTTCATGAAACATGAGTGCACAAAGCCTGGATCCACCTCAACACCAGACTGCTGTCATACTTAGTTTCAATAAAGTGAAAAAAGAAAGTCAGACAAAACTTTGACTCAAGCTGGATTTATACTTGTGCGGCATCTGCTTACAGTAGGGACGGTGAAATGTGCTCTCACATTCCAGCGTATGGGGATGGCTAGTGGCTACGTCACCGTAGCCGAAAAAGTCACTTCCGTGTCCAAACCAAACCGCAATATAATGG
>JBAMHV010000025.1:17972779-17987296 GCA_037177535.1 Pseudomugil gertrudae | reverse complement strand
TGTAGAGAATTAAAGAACTGTGTGGAACTTATAAATGTAAATGAAGACTTTAATCTGTTGTTAGATGTGTATTTAGCGCAGTAAAACTTCGCCATGGTTTCATCGCGCTGTCCTTAGTGATGACTGTTAATGTCAGCAGCCTCGCTGTGTGATAAATTTGACTCATGTTTTTCTGGGTAATCTCATTACAGATTTTGGTTTTGGAGAGCACATTTATTTGAGTATCTATGTAACTTAAATGACATTCAGTTTTCTAGTGGTAATACTGAGTTCGGTCTTGTTGCTCGGAATTTTATCAAAGGATTTTTTTGGTGCTGATGGCTGAGGTGAAGGCCCAGCTGTAGACATTTGATGTAGTGCAGCAACTGAATTGGTTGGACTGTTCTAAACAAAAAGTTTCTGAACCACTCAGTGAAAAAAAACACGGCTTATTAAATTTATATGTATTCCCAGTCTTTAGATGTCATTTCCCCAGAACACTTTAAGTGGAAGATGACCACTCAGAGGCCTATTTGGGGAAACAAGCAACAAGTCCAGTGCCCCTGCACTCCTGAATGAGGGTGATCCATTAAAACTGAACACTATACTTACTGTGTTGTGACCAAACACTTATGAAATAATAATGAGAGTTGTCACTCATAGGGAGGGTTACAGGCAGCAAACACTGTCAGAGCCTCAAAGACTGCCTGACCAGGGCAAAGTAACTTTGCTTTATCTTGTTTTTGTACTTAAATATGATAATAAAAAAACATTTGGCTTTATCATTGAACAACGAAGACTTCAAGCCAACTATCCTGGAGACAGAGTCTTGTGGCCATGTTTATCTTTTTTTGGAGTGTTTTCTCTCTGTTCCTCTTGCTATAATGCAAGCTGCTGGCACAAAGCCACAAGCAGCGCCTGCAGCAGCTGGATGCAAAGTGGCTGTAATTCCAGACTTTGCCATTTCCCTGTGGCACACGGCTTCTGTAGGCCCCAGGCAGGAAGGCTCTTCTCTAGCAGTCCGATTCTCATACAACTGTCTCTCAGATTATGCAAGCAGGAAGTCAATAGGACCACGAGATTTGAAATAAGCTGTCAGTTTCAACTGATTGGGAATAAAATATAGGTTGATGAGATTTGGAAATCATTGCATTCGGCTTACAGTATATTTACATTTTAAATGTGTAAACCTGATCAGATTTGAGGTTTTCTCTCTGGTTGGGAGTTTGCTCAGCCAGTCTACATGTGCTTTATGAAGTCGGAGAAGTTGTTTAACTCTGGAAATCCTTTGTGGTTGCTCTGGCAGAGACAAGTTTTCTGTCACTGTAAGACCAGTATCAGAATTTGGTTCCGTTAGCTGGCAACAGTTCTGGTTCCTTCCCGGTATGGAATGGACTTCAAGGCTGCGGTTTTGTATACTCAGAACTCGGTCTTTGCTGTTTGCAGATGATGTGATTCTGTTGGATTAATGAGGCAGTGATCTCACTGGAGAGATTCACAGCTGTGTCTGAAAGCGATGAGATTCACCACCTCATGATGCAAGGCCATGAATCTTGCCAGGAAGAGTCAGGAATGATGTTCTGCCACAAGTGGTTCAAGTTTCTCAGGATCTCATTCACAAATGATGGAAGGATGAAGTGAAGACAACTGCTGGATTAAAAGCTGCTGCTCTCTTCATCAGAGCTCGATAAGATGACCCAGATAACTGATCAGAATGTCACCTAGTAGCCTCCCTGGGGTGGTTTTCTAGACCACCCCAGGGAGACCCACTGACAGAAGGCCCCATGGCAAACCCAGAACATGCTGGAGAGCCCACATCTTGAGCTGAACAAGAAACACCTTGAAGTTCCCCCAGAAGCCTTAAAGAAGTGAGAAAATGGAAGTCTGATCTTTCATTTGGCTGCTGACACCATAGCTCAACTCTGGATGGATGGATGGATGGATGGATGGATGGATGGATGGATGGATGGATGGACGGACGGACGGATGGATGGATGGACAGATGGATGGATGGATGGATGGATGGATGGATGGATGGACGGATGGACGGATGGATGGATGGACGGATGGATAGATGGACGGATGAAAGGATAGATGGATGGATGAAAGGATGGATGGACGGATAAATGGATGGAAGGATAGATGGTTGGACGATGGATGGATGACTGGATGGATGGATGGATGGATGGATGGATGGATGGATGGACAGACAGACGGATGGATAGATGGACAGATGGATTGACGGATGGAGTGTCCTTGGTGTCCCCCACCTCTAGCCTTGTAGCTGCAGTGAAGCAGACACTCGACATTGGAATGAGCAAGTGCAAAAAATGGATGGAATGATTATACAAGAGTGCTTATAATTGTGACTGTGTATTGTGTTTTAAGCCAAATGCATTATCATCATGAAAGAGACCACTACCCAGGTACCTTTAATGCACCTCTCCAGCTCTTTGGCTTGATGATCAAAGCATGCCGAGGTCTGTAAAAAGCTTGACTCCAAGGGCAACAACATTCATCAAATCTGGTTCTTCCCCCTCACCTTTAAGGGTTTGACTGCTCTTTCAATTTAGTCCTAACGCCTCGCTGCAATTACTAAAAGCAGATGTCTCAAAAGAAGCTTGCTCCTTTATCATCAGTAAGTGTATGGAAACCAGATTTGCTTAGACACGGAAAAAATACATAAAAAAAAAGAATTTGTAAAGGCTCTTGTTTTAAATGGTATCATTAGGGTGGGTGGGTAAGTTTGGTAAATCTTGCAGAGAAGAGCAGTTTATCTTACTGCAGTGTCAGATTGACCCCTGTTGTGACAATTACTCCAGCTGGACACACGCAGGCTGTGGAGCTTTCATGCTCTTGAGGTAAAAGCACTCTAGATTTGTTTGCATGCTGTATCAAATGCTCATGCTCACATCATGCATGCATTTTACATCGCTCTGAGCTTGTCACTTAACAGTTAGGGGCAAAATGTGTCACATTGTTCTTGCACTAATGCAACTGAACAGCTTTCATCTCTTTCTGATTTTGCTGTTGGTGTCCATTTTGTGGTTGACATCTAAGGTAAACTCAGTGAAACTTCATACACTGATAATGTGATGATGTTTGAGCTTTTCTCTGGCAACCTTGCTCAGCTTATCTGTCTAACAAAAGCAGCTTGTGAGCGCAGTAATTATTATTGGAGGTGTGAAAAACTGACGTAGTTTTCAGAAATAACAGCAACCTTAGGAGGCGTTCTGTTACTAGGCAACAAACCTACTTTGATGCATTATGATGAATTTACACCTAACTCCGCAGAATTGGTAACAGAGTACCAGCAGAGGGTAGGCTGAGTTACCTCAGGATCAACCCTCAGATACAAGACGGGTTAAAAATCCTCCAATTGGAGGAAGCATTGATGAAGCCACGCAGACATAAGGTTCACTCATGTTTGAACACAACAAACAGACGGTGAGAAATAAATTCTCATGTTCAATTTATAGCCAGCTTTGAGCCAGGACTGCGTTAAACAAGCATCTGGGTGTTTTGGCTCTGCTGCTGCAGGTTAGCAGCCGGAAACATTTTCCTCCTGCAAAGCTCTGCACAGACATCTGAGGCTAGCACAGCTGATGTGAAATAAAAGCATACATATGTTTTGATTAAAGCATCAATAACTGATGCTTTAAGAAGCAAACAAGATATATAAGTGAAAATTGGGTCCTTTTTTTATTACCAGTATTTTTTTTTAAATAAGTGAATGAGTGACGACAAACTGCACTGCTAACAAATAACTTCAAAACCAACAATTAGAACGCAAACACACCAGTGAAATATAAAAACCATGACAGCTAAAATTGCAAATCCATGTCTGGGGGAAGACACGCTCCAAACAATGAGTTTCAGGCTTTCTAATGCATCTGAGAGTTTTTAGCCACCAGCTGTAATAAGCAAAGTCACCTAAAAAGGATCATCAGTGGGGCTGAGCTCAGCCCCGTGGTCTGTTTAAATATTTCTCTGCCAGATTAGGTTTGTTAAATACACAACTTAACACAATTACGTTAGCTTCAGTGTGACTCGCTATGAGGCTATAGAGTAGGAATGGGCACGAGGCAAAGTCACAAAGAGAAGCAATTAAATTGCTCCCAAAACATGGTGATCAATCTATTAGCAGTCCTGAGCGAGAGGGACAGTTTGTCGGCTTCGCTTAAAGACTAGATGAGAAAATATTACAATTTAAATGAGTTTGAATATGAACATGTTTGCATGCTCATTTTTATACAGAGAGATAAACTTACCAGTGGGTCATGGGAACAAACGCATTGCAGCTGTTTGCTGCTGTGAGCGGGAGACATCTTTCCAGCAACACGTTGGGAAGTTAAAACACTGAAAGTTAGTCAGGACATCTATGGCCCTACTTGAATACGGGGGCGGTGGGAGCATCTGTCCATCTGATGGACTGTATATAAAAGATGGAAGAAGCTTCCCAGTAGGTTTCTGAAGAGCAAAAATAAAGCTCGTTGGAGGGTTTCTACTACCGCCATCTTGGCACCCTCCCAGAAAATACAAAAATGGTCAAGACGTGAAGCTCACAGGAGGGCTCTGAGTGTGGAAGCAGATCATGGATTCTACTGAACACTGAGCTGCCTGAAGCTAAGAGCCAAATAAGCTAACTAATGGGGGTAGGTGGGCTAAAGCTACACTGTTAGCAGGCTAAACACTTTTGGATACCTGTCAATCAAAAGGACATGCCCATGATTATGCTTTAAAAGTCACCAATAAACCAGAAAAGAAATGAACAGGCACAGTTTGATCGTGTCTCACATGCCTCTCCAGCAGGGATGTGTGGTGTAAAATTACAACTGTATGAGACAGCTTTCCACCTCCAAGATAAATTCTGTTTTTATTCATCATTAGTTCATTTTCTGTACCGCTTAGTCCGATCAGGGTTGCAGGAAGTTGGATTCTATCCCAGGCAGATACACATTGGACAGGTCGCCAGTTCATCACTGTGTTTTGCCTCTAAACAGAATCTGGTAAGATAGCAAACTGTTTTTCTACTTCTAATCCTGGGTGGAGAGCTGCATGGTGGGACAGTTGGTTAGCTCTGTGGTCTCACAGCAAGAAGGTTGCCGGTTCGAGCCTCAGACGGGGCGGGGGTTGAACCGGGAATCTTTCTGTGTGGAGTTTGCATGTTGCGTGTGGGTTCTCGCCGTGTTGGCGTGGGTCTCCCTTCATGTTAGCATGGGTTCTCTCCGGGTACTCCGGCTTCCTCCCACAGTCCAAAGACTGTGGAGATAGGCTGATTGGAGACTCTAAATTGCCCATAGGAGTGTGTGTGTATGTGCATGGTTGTTTGTCTCTGTGTGTTGGCCCTGTGATAGACTGGCGACCTGTCCAGGGTGTACCCCACCTCTCGCCCATTGTGAGCTGGGATTGGCTCCAGCCCCCCGTGACCCCGTTCAGGGAACAAGCGGTAGAAAATGGATGGATGGATGGAATTCTTGGTGGTGAAGTTCTGAAAGACATTGTGAGGACAAACATACAGTCCTTCTGACATTCTGAAAAATCTTCTTAGTTTGGGCCAAAACACATTTAATATTTTTTGTCACATAATTATCATCTTCATATATCACCTGCTGTTGCTAAAGGGTGAAGAAAGATATACATTTAGAGGGTTCCCAATCTGAAGCTCGTGCACATATTTCTTGAAGAAAACTTGACGTTTGACTGGAATAACAACACCAGCTTTGTGTCATGTGTGGTCCCCATGTGTAACAGCTGATATGAAGCCATTTTTCAACAAGTCAAGGTGAAAGAAAACTTATTCATCACACACATTTAGGATTGTTTGGCGTCCAGACATGTATTTGCTTTTGTCTTCCTGCCTGTACTTGACAAGAAAATAGAGCAATTCTGCGGTTCAGTGTGAGAATGTGTTTCTGAACACTGAGGGTCAGAGCCCATCACTTGTTTTCCTCCCACTCCGCTTTTTGTGACTGAAACGGTCCAAAACAATCAAACACAATCTTCCCTTTATTAGTGACATGATGGAAAGTACTGACTCCAGAGCTTGGTATGGAAAATAAAAGCTTCTGTTGGATTATGTGAAACAAGAGGAAACAAGTTGAAGGTGTCATTTTAAAAAGCCAGAAATGTTTCATTTAAATTATTAAACCACAGAACAACCCAGTTAGAGTACTAAAACAATCAGATATTAATGTGTGTGCTGTATTACAGGGACAGTAATGTTCAGCTCGACTTTTTACTGATGAAGATGCCAAACTTAACTCACAAATCTGACATCTCTAGAATGACCAGGAGATTTTTAACAGCCTACTCTCGTTCCTGGCTCATGGGAGAAAAACAAACGTGGTCTCTCCCTTGGACTCGTCATAGCTCCTCCAGCCCACGGTGACCGCAATGTGTCTGAGTCGCTTTGGCTCACACAGGACAGATTGGCACCACAGAGCCAGGGGAACTGGATTACTGGAAGAAATGGCTTCCCCTCTGGACATTTTCCGCACACCACACAATCCGCCCGGATCTGTTGTCTTCTCTTAAACTCATCTGGGGGAGGGTCTTGTTTGCTCTCTCGCTATGTGCAGACCATGGAGCTGCACTAACGGAGGCAAACCATCCCATCTGATGGGCATTAAGCAGTTTGTGACAGGCTGAAAACATCCATACATACCCACAGCAACTCCATGGAGCATTGTTTATGGCCAAAGCTCTTATCAGCACACCTGTATTTAACCATTTAATCAGTTTCCATCAGGAAGCTGGAATCCTGATGTTGGTCATTACAGACTTGTATCCAACCTTCCACCTACCTCCAAGATCCTCAAAATAGCTGTAAACCACCCAGGCACAAAATAATCTGGATTTACACTAAACTGAACTAAGGTATCAAACAACCTTCTTATTGCCTTTGATGATGATCTTTGTTTAGCCGCTAACACGGCGAGAACCCACACGCAACATGCAAACTCCACACAGAAAGATTCCTGAGTTGTGCCCTGCCCCAACCAAGGCTTGAACCGGCAACCTTCTTGCTGTGAGGCAACAGTGCTAACCAACTGCGCCACCATGCAGCTGCATTTGACACCTCTAACCATACAATCTTGTTACAAAGGGTTAAGCTACTCGTTGGGATCAAAAGCACCAATTTAGACTGGTTTAAGTCATATCTTTGTATAGATATTATAGATAATATGCACAAAAAGAGGGTCTAAACGACCCATGAGATAACGTATGTTGGTGTTCATGACAAATGAAGCTAATTTTAATGCCCTAATAACTGATGTTAATGTGCTAATACCTGCTTAGAGTAAATGTTCATGATTACTCACATTTTTTACACAATGTTTAATGTGCCAAAGTGCTACTGAGCTTGATAGAGTGTCAAAGTGCTGCAGTCACATCTGTTGGATGTCAGCCCACTATTATCAAATGACAGGTTCAGGTTTGATTCAGTGAACAAGACAGGAAATGAAATAGCAGTGCAGGAAGATTAAAATGGGGGACGTGGACTGCTCCTGTCCTTTCTGAAATACAAGATGCTGAATACAAACCTGACGGAGGGGAAGAAGAATTCCATTTTGTGCTGGCAATGACAAGATGTCAAGAGCGCTGTGGGAAATTGTAGCAAACCTATGAAGCTACTGATCAAAGAAATGTGCTTTGATATTTTTTTACTTATATAATTTTACCTTTTAGTTCTATATTGAAAAAACATAAATAAAAACAGGTGGTCTAACGGGCATACGTTCGGGGGTGTAACAGGAGTACGTTGTGGGGTCTAACAGATATACATATGTTCTGGGGTCAAACAGGCATACGTTCTGGGGTCTTTGAACACACATCTCACTAGTTTTGTCTTTGAAAGCTTAAACTTCCTACCTCTTCCGGGCTTGTGCTGTTTGGCTCTGAAAAGCGCTTCTTACTGCCACTCAGAAAAGGCTGTGATAACTCTGAACATCCTTTTTCTGCTCGATGAGCACCCATCCAAACTAATTTATTTGGTTATTTGCATGATGCTGTCTCAAGTGACAGCTCAAACTCTCACTATGGTTTTTATACTGTGTATATGCAGAAAACTTGACCTTTTCAATTTGGATTCACAAGCTTTGATAATTCAAACAAGTTAAATCACATCATGAGTCAATAAAAAGTTAGCTGTTTATTGCATTTAAAAAAATGTTCTTTGAAAATAGAAATAAAGCTGTAAATCAACTTATCCGGGAGCAATAATTTAATGCTGGAAGTATTTAACACTTGTGCAAGATAATTTGGTCAAAGCATGTGCTCTCGCCATGTTTTCCATATGAACCACAGGAACCCCTGAGGGATTAGCAGCCCTTCACCAAACACTTCCTTCAGGGGATTATCAGAGGTTGGTGAACATGAACAGAGTTAATAGAGAAATAATTACTTAGAATTTTTAACTTCCCTCAGGCAAAGTCTAGATGGACGGTAACATTTTTACTCAATCATATGGCTTGAAGGATGATTAATATGTTTACTAATGGAAGTCAGCTGAAAGATCACTGAAAGTGGGATCAGGTTTGAGGCGTAAACAGTGGCAAAGTTTGGAGGTGGGACATGCAGAGTCCATCAATCACTGCTGACAGCAGGGACAGATGCAGGGATCATCATCAACAAGAGGAGTGGGTATTTCACTCCAGCAATCACACGACAGATTAGTGATACCTGCACATCTCAAAAGTTACCCAGAAAATCATCATGCACCTTAACAGCTAAAAGTATTAACTGATGTTCACCATATGACATGTTGGAGCATTTTTATGGTCTTGCATTGCTGTTCTTGCTGACCCAGTAGACTGTCAAGCTTTTGACTTTAACAGTATAAGTCAGATGGCTTTGAAGCTTGATCGTGTCCTTCTTCAGAATAAAGAATAGCTAAAGCAAAGTGGGTTCAACAATCTGACAAAAGGGCTCAGGGGCACGAAATCTGAAACAAGTGCATTGCTCTGATAATGACTTTCCTTTATTCAGACTAAAATGTACACCTGTATCATAACAGAGGTTTCTCGCAACATGATTCCTGCACGTTGCTCTTTAACATCACATCCTCAGTGCTTATGTGAAGATGATGCAGAGTGCAAAGGCTGGGAGAAGGAGAAACCCATGAAAAGCTTTATATTTTGCAGCATATATGTCGGATGTGATAAAGGTTGTGGATAATCCAACATGTAAATAGGAATTTAAATGATTATAATCCATATGACATTGAAGTAACAGAGTCATATTACCCCCAGAGACTTGGACTTAGACTGGTCTGATTAGTTTGAACAAATAAGAAGTAGTAAATAAATAAACTGACACAGAAGAAGCAATCAGAAATAATAGGGATAATAAGAACTCAATCAATTACTCTCATTGTTTCCATGACTTAACCCGGCCAGATGTGGTTAACACCAAACAGCATGTATCCAGATAAAAGGTAGGCATATATTAGTTAAAAACTGTGGAGAACTGCAAAGCCGTACAATGCAAACTTCTGTGATGATGATGATGAAAACCTTGGTCCTGCAGGTGGACTGTGCTGTTGACAGAACAGCTTCAAGGCTACAATACTGATCAATAAAACCAAAGGTAAGCAGAGATTTTGTGGTTTATTTAGCTTTACCATCAGCTTTAAACACATCTCAAGAAAGCTGGACAGAAAATAGTTTCATTTAGAGGAATTTCATCCTAGTTGAACAGAAGACAGGCTTTTTCACTGTTTGGACAGCTCACTATTCATCATTAGCAGAGAGAACAGGAACGACATCAGGCTTCTTTTCAGTGCTATAATTAGGCTGATTAAGAGTTATAGCCCTGATGAGGCATGTATTCCTTTAACAATCAGGTCTGATGACACTATGAGCTTGCACACTCCATCCCAACCTTATAGTTCAATTAGATTTCTCCTAATAAACACTTCAATTTGATTGACTTTTAAAGTTGCTCTGAATAAACCTTTAAGGATATATTTATCTCTAAATATTCACACTATAATACTAGCTCCGAAATCTCTTCTTTGAAGGGTTTCAGTCAGGATTCATTGCACCTCATAGCACAGAAACAGTGACAGAAAATTACTTAAAGTCTCCCTGGCCTCAGGACGCCTGTCTGTAATGGACCTCATATAAGGTACCACTGATTAGAATATTCAGTTTTTAAGAGATGGTCATGGTATATGGCAGGGCTATTCAATTAAGTCCTATGAGGGCCACAACCCTGCAGGTTTTCAATGTATTCCTGTTTCAACACACCAACAGCCAATGAAGTTCTGCTCAACGACTCATTAATGTGAGTCAGGTGTGTTGAAACCGGGATACATTGAAAACCTGCAGGGCTGCGGCCCTCATATGACCTAATTGAATAGCCCTGGTATAGGGATTAAAGGAACCACATCTGGCTGGATTAAGTCATGGAAACAATGAAAGTAATTGATGGAGTTCCTCAGGGTTCTGTGCTTGGACACCTTTTGTTTGTATATATACAAACACGAACATATAATGAGCACACTTCCTTCAGCAGATATTATTAAATCCTATATAAAAACCAATTGAATACACTTTTATTGCCTAAAAAATTATACTCAGATGTACTTCTCTATGAAGCTTGATAACATAAAAACCTGGATGAGAGAATTTTCTTCTTCTAAATCAGGACAGAGTGAGGTTACCTGCAGAACCACTGCCGAGCTGGGGAACTACTCTGGGTGGTGTTACCTTGGATTGCGGGGAGAAACCTTGAGATATTTTGGAGGAAGGAAAACCTTCTGTTATCAGACCCTTGCTGTGGAAGCAGCTCCCAGTTTGGCTGTAGGAAGCAGAACCTCCCCTACCGGGGTAGCAGCAAAGTTTGTGAAATATTGTTGCTATTTAGTTAATAGCAAAACCATTTAAAACTGGACCATGTTTTCAAGACCTTTTTACTTTTCAGTTCAACACAAAACTTCTGCATTTGAATGGAAACAGTATAAACGCTGTGGTCACTAAAACCTGAAGCAGTTTATTTAAGTTCACTGAGCAATATGATGCATAAAACCCAATCCAAACAACTGAACTGTTGAAATATGGTGCATGAGCGTCAGGTCTCACGCTCCTGACTGAGCGGCTTGTCCCGTTCTTCAGAACACAGCTGACTTCACTCAAACCCTTCTGGCCCATAGGTTCAGGGACCATGTAGGAGCCTCAGTGGTGGATATTAGATTGTATGCCTCCAAATCTTATTAAGAGAAGTATCAGGACAACGTCTGCATCTCAAAAAAGACCAGATGCCATCAGGCATCCTGCACAGATTTGACTGGATTTTATATCAATGCATCAGAGGAAAATATGCTCTTTTCTCTATTATTGGTATATTAATTATTTTTATATACATTTATATTTGCAGTTCAGCCATATTTACAAATGGTTTTTAAATTGAAATCTCTGGCTGGCTAGTGTCTGATAAATGAACATTACAGCAGACAGGTTTGATAAAAAGCCCCACACTTACTATATCAGCAGGTTGAAGGCTTTCTTCTTCACTTCCTTTCCCAGATGGCTGTTCACCTGAGAAGGAAATAACAAACAAAACGCTTAGATTACAATAAAATGAAGCTTTGCTGGAAAAAAGACATTTTTTCCACGATGATGAAAATGTGTCAAATGAGACAGTGAAGACATTTCAATAAGCCAAACTAAATTAGTGGGTCACCAATGGGTTTTAACTAAGATGTCCAGCATTTAACACAATTAGCTGTAGTTTTAAATAAGAGGTGCGGGTGCCGGAAGCCATACGTTTAATGGTAGTTAACCACTAACAATTACTAATTAGGGCTAATAACAATGTACAATTTCCAAGGTGAAAATACAAGACAAAGATTTGGATTAGTTAACCTGTCTCTGTCTTAAATGGGACAAGAAGAACCTCAGTTTATCTTTGTCTTACTTTCACATGGTTTTAGGATAAGTTTAGACAAATACAACTTACTGTACAATCTTCTGGTTACGACTGACTTATGTTATGCATCATGCATGCATAATCATGGCATTTGTTGGAAGCACTATTTAATGTCATATGGGTCCATGAATATGGGTTAATGTGTCCATGAAACTTACGTTAAAGTAACAAAGTTTTAAAGTTCTTGCTCATTTTCCATCATGAAAACACCATTCCTGCCAATAAGCTGAATATGAAAGCAAATGTCCCAGTTTTTGTTTTTCTACTTGTTCTTTAGATAGAAACGTTCAGATCGAAAAGGAGAGGGAGAAGCCAGCAGCAGAGTTGTTCATTGATTGGTTGAAAGGCAGAAAATCAGTAGCAGAAAGGGCCGGCTGTCTTTCAAAAGATGATGCGTGAAAGATATAAACAGCCACTAATTAGCAGCTGATATTTACCAGAAGACAGCAGGAGGGTTTTGAGAGCCAGCTCTGTGCTTTTACAGAGAAGGTGCTTGAAAAACACACACCTCAGTGTCTACCCTCTGGAATACATATGCCTAAAATACACTTCAAATGCCTGGGGATGCTAGTCAGTGACACTCAGTAAGTATGTTGAAGAGGCCCTAAGTACATGTTTGTTTTTTAAGGTGGCAGGTCAAAAAGAGACTTTTCACCCAGAGCAAAGGCAGCTGAGGGTCTTACAAGAGGTAACATGCCAGCACATTCAAATCACATTAACTCACTTCATTTTACACATTATTATGCACATGAGAAACAAACAAGGGTCAACTGGCAATAAAACAACATAAAAGCTTGTTTAAAAAGCATAAATATATGCAGGCGCTAGACAATAAAAGCAACAATAAACCCTTAAAACTTCAAGCCAGACAGAAGAAATAACATGCTCATCTGCAGATCATTGTGTAAAGTCTCAAGAGACAAAAAACTGAAACTTTTAACGTATTTACGCCTTGTTTAGTTGTTTCTGCTATTATTTACCTGCTATTCTCACTGAACCAGCTCCAACTCAGCCGCATCAGAAACATCTACATCTCCACGATCATTATTTTAATGTTTTCTGCTTGCTTGTTGAGCTGTGGCTGCTCCTGATTGGACAATAAAGTCAATTTAAACTCTCTGATTAGTGGAAAGTTTGACAGAAAGTATCTTCATCATCACATCCTCATTGAAGTCTCTCTGCATAGTTTTTGACCTTCACATGCAATTTTATAGCATAAAAGTCAGAGAAGTGAAACCAAATAACATATTCTGTACCAGCAGAATGGTATCCAGACACTCCCAGTATTGAATCTGATTTTCCACCTGTCGGATATTGTCGAAAGAGCAGGGCTCTCTAAATGCCGGTGCCCTGCAGGTATTGAAAGTTTCCCTATAAACACACCTTTTTCAAATTAAAGTGATCCTCACAGCTTGTTGTCAAGTTCTGCTCAAGTCTGTAATGACCCATTGATTTGAATCAGGCGTGTTGCCAAAGGGAAGCCCGGCATACCTGCTGGACACAGCCATCGAGGACTGGATTTGAAGTTCCCTGGTCTGGAGTCTGGGAAGGATATCCCTCAGTTTCACACTACCCAACCTTCCCTCTAATATGCAAAGTCCACATTTATCCCCAGAGTCAGCTGAAGGTGAGAGCAAACATCATTATCATGGCATCAAACAGCCATCGACATCTGGCTAGCTTGGAGAGGCATTGCCATTGCATGCTGTGACCATAATCAGAGTCTACACCAAAACAAGCACCAAAACAAGAACAAATCAGCATTTTATATGGTAAGTGTATGAATATCTGGCAGCAGCTCATGGTACAGCATAAAATCAATTTGGAAAAGCTGGATTGAAACAGTTTACACAGTTTTTTGGCTGCTTTAGGGATGATGCCTTTTCATAGGAATAACAGCATAACTGTTGTAAGCGACTTCACAGGATGAGTACTGAGTAAAACACCAGGGTGTGTTTCAAAAGTTACAGATATAAAATTGTCTAAAAGTGTAAACTGCCACGCTCAGGTTTGTGCACACGAGTCCGGTGGGGTTTGGATCCAGGCTCTGCTTTGGTCACTGAAAGACCTGTCCCAAAGTGCATCCATGCTTGAAATGTAAAGCTTGTTTATTCTTCACAAAGCACATCAAGCTGCTCATTGTCACCGAGTCAGCAGGACATCAGACACAGCACTACAAAGTTTCCAGTCATTTTTCAGCTTGAAACCGACATCATATCTATTCTACCAACATAAAACATGTCACTGCATTAATGTGAGACAGAGAGACACTATCTGAGCGAGGCACAAATCTGCATGGCAGAGACATCTGTGTAAATAAATTGGCAAGTCAGCAAAGTCCAGCAGGATAAAACACTGGTTATGAAACAATCCTAGGGGTGTGAAGCCGTATAAAGGACAGAACAAATGACACAGCAGATGCAATGTCAAAGACACTGTCCAGTGTCTGATGAAGACCAGTTTGACAAACTCCAAATGGGCAATGACAGGACATCATCTCTACTGTGGACTGAATGCTAAAAGAGTCTGTTAGAGGAAAAATTATTATTAATTAACCTCAGCTGATCGGAAGCATGAATCAGTAAACAAGGAGACGTAATTTCT
>JBAMHV010000025.1:17832315-17849090 GCA_037177535.1 Pseudomugil gertrudae | reverse complement strand
ATATGAGACAATTTAGGCCGACAGTTTTGACTGGCTGCCAGCTGCCATCGTATTCACTGCTGGTTCTCCCGCTGATCCTCTGATGATGGGAAAAGGCAAAAGTTCTGGAAGCTCTTCAGAAAAGTGTCGCTCGCAAATAAAAAGATGTTTCTGCACTTCCACTTGTGGGTTCCCAAATATGAACGCTAACCACTTTTCTTGTAGGTTTTCTTCTTTGGTAGGTTATATAATGTGGCCACGTTTGCACAGCCAAAAACTTATTTTCTCCAATTGGAAATGGTGATTACTCTTGTATGTTATTTGGAAATCCACGACAAAAAAAATTGTTCAAAAACAACCAACCAACAACCAAAAACAAAACAAAGCGGGAACGAGTCTGCAGTGTGGCTGTGGCCGGCGTGCCGAAGGCTGTTGACAATCGAGCAGCAGCAGCTACTTCCTGGTGGGAGTGAGTGTTAAAATTTTCAGGTTGGGGAGGGGGAGTAACCTCTGTGTGACGTCAGAGGTGTCAGGCGTTTACTTTGCTCGAGCCAAACCTTTCTTTTCACAGATATAAAGCTACAAAACGCATGTATGAAAAATAAAACTACTCTGGGGATTGTTTTAAGCTACAATTAACACAAATAGAAGGTTAAAAGCTCATAAAAGTTGATTTTGCATAGTATAGGTCCTTTAAACTGATCTAGAAAATGGACAGATGTTTGAACTTTAAGCAGAATTATCAGGACGGCAGAGGACAGTAATGGAGATGTCCCATGTCCACCGAGTGGCAGCTGGTGAAGATTAAAAAAGAAAAGGAAGTTTACAAACTTAACCGCAGTCGGATTTCTGACTAAGCAGCTGGAGAGCAGTGGCAGCCTGGTGGCAGCACTTGCCTATCCACCATCCTGACACACCTTGCAGGTTCGCTCTAATAATCAGCTGGTTTCTTAAATCTTTACCAAGCCACTTTCAAATGGTAAAAAGTTAACTTTTGCTTTCATTTACCACAAACAAAATACTTGTGGTTGATCTCATAGAAGATTAATCTGATCAGAGTTCATGATCATCAGATCAAACCGAAACGGAAAGAAAACCTTTATGTAGATGATTATCTTTACATTTGCAGGTTTGCTCTAATATACAATAAATTTATCCTCATTCAAAGTGCTTTGATTATTTACATTTGTCACTTTGAGCTTTTATAATAAAGCAGATGTTAGACACAGATCATGTATTATAGGAATGCAGACATATGGAGGAGGAGGGTACGGCAACAAAACACAGCTCAAAAACATTGTGACACGCTTGGGATGCCAGAGCTGTTGGCTATTGTTTCCTCACAGCCCTGATCCAGTCATTAGTGAAGAATGCCCTGCAAAGCAAAGATTTCCTCCTGATTACTCGTGTTTGGTCTTTTTAAAGGGTTCGGCCTGTTCGTAAAGCATTTCTAAGCCTAAATCACTCCCTAATTAAGCAGATAATGTCTTGTAGAAAGAAAACAAGCCGCTGTGGAAAGCGGCATACCCTGGTGCTTCAGTGCAGGTCACAATTCAATTACTTTAGACAGAACGGCTTGCTTGGCAAGAGCAGTCTTTTAAATATTGAATTTAGCCGTGGGATTAGGCTGCTTTAGGGGAAATAAATTGCTTTCTTTGTCTTGCTAGCTGTGGATCATTCTGCATCTCCCACCACATGTTTTATTCTGTGGAAAAAAGAAGAAAAGCTCTGAAATTAAATCTGCCTGAAAATGCATAAACAAAGTGTATTTATATTAAACTATAACCGAATTGTCTATAATCGTGTTTGCATTGTTGCAGTTGAAGAAGAGAGAAGTCATGTAAAGCACCAGTGAGCTACCTGGATTCGTGCAAACTGGAAGCTCTGGTTATGCAGTGCTCATTTCTGTGGATTCCACAGACATCCACTACTGCCCGTCTGTGGACATGAAGGGAAAGCTGAGCGACAGCTGCCCGAGTAGAAGGCTGCAGCCAGTCTATCGCTGGGACACTCAAGATAAGCCCGGGTGTTCTCCGTGTTTACTGCTGGCTAATAAAAGTGTGATTGAAGATGTTTTTGGGCAGGTTAGAAAAATCTTGAGTAATCTCTAATAATTCCCTTTCCTTCACCTTCTTCAAATCAGCTTCTAAGGAAGATATTTAACCCAAAATCTAAAATATTCTGTGTTCAATAAAAAAATACAATAAACTTATCTGACCTGCCGTAGTAGCTACAAGCATGCACAAATGACCAATGCAAAAAGTACAAAAACAGGTCTATTGTTCCACCTGAACCAGCTTAGAATATTGATTTAAGTCACTCCTGTTTGTTACCAGCAGCTGTGATATTGATGATGGGGGCACTGCAGGAAACTGTGGGAGGGGGACTTTTTCCACTGCAGCACCGTAAACCTGCAGCAGATCAGCTGTGGAGAAGCTGAGCGATGAAAATCAATCAAAAGTTTAAAAGTGAAGCTGCTTCTGAACACAAAGTTGTCTGGAGGTTTTTGGGCTTTTAAAGGTTGCACCTGGATGCAATAACTTGTTAGTGAAAGTGATGTTAAAAAAAAGATGCAGTAACTGTTAATCTGCAGCACCACCAGGTTCAGACATAGTTTAGACCAAAAATGCCTGAGACTAAGATCAGCACCTTTCACATCCTCAGGTAACACAGGAAAAAGATGGAGGACATTATAGTAGCATGTACAACAGAAAGAAGTGGATGGAGACGAATAACATCACAGTTCATACAGACCTGGTTCTGAGAAAGCTGAGAGGAAGGCAGACGCTTTCGGCTGAGAGATATGAGGCTGGTTGAACCTTTTCCCTGTCTAACTAAAGCAGATGGTGGTCCTCTCTGGTTCTGATTTTTCTCCTCATGCAGAATTGAATCAATCAGAGGACAATACCAGATATCAGGTGGTGTGTGGAAATGACATTTTTTATTTTTTCCACATTCCCTCTTTATAGAACCAGAACTACAAGCAAAATGAACTGAAAAATGTGATTAAGATGTGGTTTAGCTTGCATAACCATTACAGAACCTCCCTATTTGGGCCTTTATGTAGGTGACTGGGAGAATGGTGCATAAACCAGATATCAGATATCAGATATATGGACCAGTTGCTCTGGTAGCTGAATGGTGGGAACTTTCCTCACAGTAACTGCAGGCTTTGGAAATCCTCCTGCAGGGCTTCAGAATAAAAGGTGCCTGATGAGTAAAACAGTCGTTTCGCTCACAGAAATCAATAAATAGAAAAAAATCTGCAACTCGCCTGCGAGATGTTTAATCTGTCATTTTTACCTGCAATACAGTGTTTTTGTGGGAATATCGCCTCGTAGTGAGCAGTCGTTATACTATAAGACTTTATCCAGACAGTTTGTTTCTGCTTGAATACGTGCAGTTTAAACTTAAACACAGTGTCAAATCTTTCAGAAATCCCTGCTCACTCTCCTGGTACGAGCGCCTCCTAAAATACAAACCATTCTGAAAAATACCACCCAAAACAGACAACCACTAGTAAGTCCCATTTTTTAAAATTCTCCTGTAAATGTTATGGTTTATTAAACTACAGACACAATATCGTTTGTCCAGACTGTAAAAAAAAGCTCTAATGCTGAACAATAATACAGGGATAATTGAATGTACGTGATGCATTCAGGGTACTGCTGAGCTAAACCTGCAGTGGAATGCTTTAAACTAATGCCAAACCTTAAATCTGCTTTATATTAACAGTCAAATAAAACGTTCATTGCAACATGCTGAATTTTATTTACTTCATAATATCTGGTCTTTTGCTCCCATTTGCGCCTCATATCGCATAACAACCTGTGTGGTTGAACCCATATGTGGAATTCACAATTCCTCTAAACAAATAGCTGGAAAAGCATCTACCTACCGCACAGCACAGCAGGACGAGGGCCGCTGGGACTACTGTAGCTCTGATTGACATGGCTTAGAAAGAAAAACAATGAGCAGTGCACACAGGGAACACTTCTATTTAAAGCCTGGGTCTGTCAACCTATTCTCCATCCAATCCTATTTCCCTCCATTTCATTTCTATTCATGATGACTCCTGTTGAGAGAGGATGAAAGAGAAGAGAGGGATGCTGGACAGCAGATATGTACACACAAAAGAAGTGAAATAAAAAGCAGAGTAAAAAGAGAATGACACCATTGGTGTCCTTACGTCATGAGCCTGACAGCTGGAAGCTGCACTAAACCATCTGAGAGCCCACAGAGGAAGAACTTCAACAATTTCCCAAACATCTTTAATCTAAAATTAAAGACCACTCAAACCATTGACATAACAGCAGAAGAGGCATCAACGGGTAAGTCTGACTTAGCTAGGTAGCAAATACAGGTGAAATTCAACAGATGTGATGCAAATAAAGCTATTCTTTGTAAGACACTAACAAAAATAGGTATATCTGATTAAATACTGACATATTATGTATTAATATACACTACCAGTCAAACGTTTGGACAAACTTTCCCATTGGATTTAATGGGAAAGTGTGTCCAAACTTTTGACTGGTAGTGTAGATAAATGAGCAGATTGCGAATCTGATGCAGTAAATGTTGGAACAGGAGCAACAAAAGCTGGAAATGGTACCAATCAGAAAGGAGCATTTAAGAGAGGCAGAGACTCTCAGACTGTAAGACGGACAGAGGTTCACCAGTCTGAGGAAAACTGGGTCTGACAACCGTGGAACAGTATCAGAAAAATATCAGTAAAACTGTCAAAGCCTTAAGAAAACCATAATCTAATCTAATCATCATCATCTATATATAAACATCTCCCTCACCAATCCCTTCCCATCTACCCTGGGTATAACTGGAGAAGGCCTGGAGGGTGAAAGCAACAGTAATATGCATAGTCATCGGAGCACTGGGGGCTGTGTCCCCCAGATTGGAGAGGTGGCTCTAACAGATACCTGGAGTAGTTGTGTATTACTTGATCATAAATCCACAGCAAAGAAATGTTTGCAAAATCTATGGCTTAATAGAAACCCTTCTCTCTTTCCTTTACAAATAAATACATACTTTTTACTTCTACAAAGTTTAGTTTAAAAAGGTCACAAAGGCATCTGAGCAAAGCAGTTGAATAAACTCTGACAGTCCATTTACTGAGATGAAGAGCCACAGGACTGTGACAGTATTTAATTTATCTTAAAATGGTCATTTACATGAAAAGCGCTTTGAAGAACAACAGTGGTGCATGTGAATAAGAGTCTGAGGAAAGGGCTGTGAAATAGGTAGGCAGCAAATTTGGTTCCAATATCAGAGGAATTTCAGTGTAATGTAAGTTGATCCCCAGAGCCACGACAGTGGGACATTCATCAAGTTTCTGTGAGTTTGCTTTGGCAGGTTGCATCGCGTTTTCTCTAGAGACGGCTCTTCTCGCCATCCGAGAGGAGTAGCAGACACTTAAGAAAATAAGTTTTCTGTGAAAGTACCGAACATGAAAATTACATCTGGCAGAATGATTAAGCCTGTGTGGCCACTCATCACTCTGGCTAAACTAGACAAGCTCTCTGACTGGCCATGTCCGAACAAGTTGAGTAAAATATAAAACCATCCAGGTGAAGGCGAAAGCCACCTAAAAAGCAGTGTGGACCTTGCAAGAGCGTGTCAGATTAACTTCTCAAGGTACACAGCCGGTTTCTGTAAAGAACATGTGTACAAAAAGGGAAATGCTACCCAAGGTCTAACAATAAGCAAAGTTGGACGTTGATGTCATGTTAACTGGCAGATACGGTCTTATCTGACTGCAACAGGCACATATCTGAAAACAAGAAGGCAGATGTGCCAGAAAAGATGAAAGCCAGTGACTTGTCCAGTACTGCATTGGGTTTGATCTGCATGGTTACTATCAAAGAACAAACAGAGGATGCATGGAAATAAAAACCTAGATTTTACCATCTCTTCTTCCCAAGAAGTCAAGTTTATGACATCCTAATCAGAAAAAAAAAAAAAAACACAAATCGGGTCAAATAAAGGGGACAAAGACAACTTGTGGACATATATAGTCTGTACAATAACTAGAAGTGTAATAAAGCTATTCTATATATATGTGTGTGTGTTTGTGTGTGTGTGTGTGTGGCTGCAGTGGCATGTGGTTATGCAATTTCCACTGACCAATGGTCTGCCTCTCACTGCATGCCAGCGGCCTTCTCTCACTCTTTCTGAATGCTGATTACATTCTTCTCTCAGCATTAATCAGGACAGAAAGTCATCTTTTGGGAGCACCAACCTGGTTTTCCATGCAGGGTAGCTCAGCATATACCCAATTTCCTCACCCTTAAAGTGTAAAATAAAAATAGACAAAGAACGACAAGCTACCATCTGCTCTCCTCAAGGCAAACTCTGGAGCAATCAACACTGCCATAAAACCATAAACCAGTGTTTAAATAGCCTTCCTGTGGACGAGCTGGGGTTTGGACTCTAATGCTGAAGTATTAAGCTGAAGATATATCACAGAATAAGTGAGTGATAAAAATTAAACCTGTTTCTAATGAGGTTTCGTAGCAAACAGGTTACAATTCCAAACAAGGTGAACTGAATTCTCATGCAGCAAATCACATGATCAAAGTAAAAGTTACCCAGAGTCATGCTGATTTTATTTACGATAACATGCAGACAATTATTACATTTATGAGTCTGTAGTTATTGACATTCACTTCCTGGTTTCTACAAACTTGTCAAACATTTTTAACATCAAACATTAACTACAAACTCAGATTACAGTTTGTTGAAGCAACTAGAAGCAGGAAGTGTATCATAATGGAAAATGACTTCAGTGAAGGTCAGAGATTGTTCATAAACAGTCTTTCAAAGTCAAAGGTCGATCTTAAACTAGTCTAAATGTTGTTCTCTTTCACATAAGGTGCTGCATTAAGACTGAAAATGGTTTTGTTTCACTTTGATCACCTTGCTTTGCTTTCCCGTTTTGCACAAGGAACCGTTCGGTCTCCAGAACACACATTCTGTCCTACTACAAACATAGTACTAGTTCCAACCATGATGTGCAGAATAGCACTTCTGAACACACAACACATCCAAACTTTAGCTCCACATTCAGATGGTAAGATTAGCTGGAAACATAAAAAATATCTATCCTACCTTGGATCAAATGCTTCAGGCTGCTGCTGCTTGTGTAATGGTGTGGTGTGAATTTCTTGTCCCAGTTTGGGTCCCTTAGTATTAACATGGTGTAACCACCAACTGCCTACTTGAGTATTGTTGCTGACCAAGTCCATCCCTTTATGAGCACAGTGCAGCATCTTCTGATGGATGCTTCCAGCAGGATGTTGCACCACGTCACAGAGCTCACATCAATAAGAGATTCTCATCATGGATGCGTGGAACGGTATTAAAAAAAACTTATTATTTCATTATTAATAATATATATTATATATTAATATAATTATTATTAATTATAATCCTGTTTCATAAACAATTGCTGAAAGGTCCCATCTTCATTATTTCTTTAAAAACATTTGAAAAGAAATAAAAACTGGGTAAGAACAGCTGTGTGGCCCTTGCCAGGCAACAGCTTCTCCATGTTTTAACAGATTCAAGATAATTGGATGCCATTATTATGGTCTAGCTAAATGTGCTACATTAGCATCAACCACTTATTTCAGATATGGGTTAATGTGGAGTAAGTACTTTTATTTTAAACCTGGAATTTAAGCAAGAAATGTCATTTAAAAGAGATGGTAAAAATCAGGTTCCGTGAACCAAGAGAATAATTAAAGCAATCTTTTCATTAAGCATAGTTTAACGATACCTTGGTTTTGTTCCCAGCCTTCACTCTTCTCTCACATTTAGTCTGAACATTTTTAAATAAATCAACCATACTTGTGGCTTTTTCACTAGTTACAGTTTTAACTGTGCTGAAGGGAAAGCAGTGACGAGAGCTAACTGCTGATCACATCCAGAAAATTAGATTGCTAATAATTAGGTTGCAATATTTAGAGAACCAAACGACTCTTAATGCAATTATCAATTAGTAGTAACCATATTTTTAAATTAAATAATGGATTTTAATAAAGGTCAGCCGGGATGTTCTGTTCTGGATCTATATTACTGTATGATGACCAACACACTGCGCCAGTTTAGAGCATCGTGATACATGTGAGTCACATACAGTTTCACTTTGTGATGAACGCATCGAGTCAGAGTTACGAGAAAAGTGACTTCTTAGTTACTAAACCTGCCTGGTCACAATCTGCTGAAAGATCATCATCATTAAACTAAAAGACTTTAATTGCCACCCGTTAGCTTGATTTATTACCTTTAACAATGTCAAGTTATTGACATCAGGTCTCGTTTACCAGCAGTTTCTAACCTCTGGACAGGACGCAGCATGAAAGCTGTGCGGTGCATAAGATGTTGGCAGACACCAGGAAGCAGCAATGCTGACATGTATCATAGCAAAATGACAGAGAGCCTCAGCTCAGGCATTGTCTTCCAAACAGTCCAAGCCCCATGCAGAAGACATGAGAACATCACGGTCCCTTCTACAGCTTCTGATCATTTCTCCACACAAACATGTCAAATGAAAGCAGAGACACTGATGATAACTAAGACACATGTCTCATCACTGTGGGACAGAAACTGGAAGAAACAATCACAAATCCCGTCTTTCTTTGGCTTTTTTGTGGTGAAAGTTTAATTCCAGCTCTAACAAACTCTGCTAATGGATATTCTATGAATCTGCCTTTGTTTGACATGAATCATGAAGCTCGTATTCATTTTCATGGAGATGAGGGTCCTGCTAGTTTTTTTAAAGACTTTTACTGGCTGTAGAGATCTCAGAAAAGAGACAAAATGCAAGATGGATGTGTCGTTCAGGGCATCTCGCTCTGAGAATCTGTCACAGTTCAGTAATATGGGTTTAGGTGCAAATCTCCTTTTAAGTTCTGCAAACTTTCCACAGATTATTGACTATTAAACTATTTTCTCATGCAGGATTAGCTCTACTCCATCTGACAAACATTGAGGTTATTTTCAGTCCGGCCCTGCTTGCTGAATGCAAGTCCCTGCTTCTTTACAGTTGCAGATCGTGTCGTACAGGTGGGAACAAATCTTTCATGACCTGCACATCTGATTCCATACTTGGAAGCTTCGGGCAACCGATCAATCAGGAATCTGACAAAATGTCCTGAAAAACCTCAAGGGAGAATTTAATGCAGTTTTTCAGAGGATATATGTGAATGAGAACAAATAATAGAAAGGGATTGTGGATATTAAAGTTAAACTGTTCTGTTTGTTCTGCAGCAGGTAACTGGCTGATCAAGCCAAGTGAGTTTGCTTTTTAATGTCACAATGTCTGGAGAGGAAAAAAAGAGGAAGCTGCTGAGCTTCTAAAGGTTAGAAATAAAATCTGTCAGTCACTGAAAAACTGTCCATACAAACAGCTCAATCCGTTGTAATCAGATGCAAAAAAAATTATAATTAACAGCTTTCACCACTTCCATCTATCACCAGCAATGTTATCAGCAGCCAGTCAAACTGTAAATGACAGTCTGTCCTGAATCTTGCTTTCGCTCAAACATCAACCTGCAGCAACAAATTGTGCCTTTAAAGTCAAACTGTCTGATGTTTATTAAGGAAATACATTGAATGGCTGGAGAGTACAGCCATTGTTCCACTGATAAGAGTGAAAAGTACCAAATATGATTAACAAAAGCATCATAATAAACTGGTTACGATTCAATTTACTGGCAGCGCCTTGAGGGAGGAAACAGCACTCTATATGCTGCCTGTTTTCTGCTGATGGTGGCTCCGTGAACAGTAATAAAAACACAGCGGAAGGAAATAATGATGCAGATCAAACAACGTTAAACAGGACGAAGCCGATCTGCAGCACACTTTCACCTCAGCAGAGTTTGATGCTTCAGCTTAGTAGAAATCTCTCTGCTATGTGAGCTGCAGAACAGATGGGTTTCTAAGTGAGCACAGAGGACTGGCATCTGTTTACAAGCAACAAAGTGACTGTTGCATTACAAGTCAGGTAAAGTATTCCACGTCCAGGGCTGTTTAGACCTCTGCTCATTACAGTGCAGTGTTCTCTGTACTGTGTGGCAGCGCTCCCGTCATAGCGACAGTTACAGGTTGAAAAGAGCAATTGGGTTTTCCTGGAAGATGAAACATTTCTCTTTCCGACACCATGTGTGTTAAACAAAAACAAACCTTGATAGCTTTCTGTTTCTAGCAGGAGACAAAAGGCAGGGTGGCTGGCGGGGCAGCTTAGTTGCATGATTAGTGCATTCCTTCTCAAACCACCCCACCCGGTGCAGCAGCGCGTAGAGTGGACGAGCTCGAGGCAACAACAGAGTTTCTCTTTTCCTTACCTTCTAGCTCTCGCTGCATTACTGTATTTACATATAAATAAGAATGTATGTAAAGAGTTACTGCGGACATCGTCCCTGAATTTTCCAGTGATTTGCCAGCGTTTGCTTCACAGAGCTCTGGGATTGTCCAGGAATGCTGGATTTTCCTGGTGCTCTGGAACGATCTTCAACCGGTACAAGAAGAAAGAAACAACTGTATCTGAGGACCATCAATCTGTACAAACTGCTTTTTGGGAGTCCTAAATCAGGACTCTGCCTTTGGCTAAAGATAAAGCCTCTGTAATAGCTACTTTAACAGGTAGACCTGCATGCTCAGGCTGACCCTCAGAGAGGATCACCCCAGAAATTTGCAATAAACTCTGTGGTGTGTTTCAGAAGCAGCCTGAGGGTCTAAAGCTTGATACATACTCTTATTCTTGTTCATCATTTTTTCCTCATGGACATGACTGAGGACATCCTGTGGCCTGTTCTCGACACATCAGCGAGCAGAATTTTCTTCTTGTGGGCTCAAGAAAGTATTGTGCGATTGGTCCGACATTTGAGGTGGGCGTGGTTAACATGGAAAAGTGTGAAGCTGCTGCTTCCATATTTCTGCTGATGCAGGTTGAATGGGTAACCATGATGGATGCAGAGATAAAGTATGAAAATGTACACACAGTCATCTCAGTCCCATTGCAGATAAACCTTCTCGCGGACCTAACAAGCTAAAGATGGAAGCACAGTGTCTTCAGACCACTTTCCACATGGGTTCGGATCAGCACCGAGTCATCTTTAAGTTTGAAATGTATAAAATAACCACAGAAACGCTCTTGTTGAATCGCTGTGGTGTTTAGGTTGGTTTTGACCCAACCATAAAAATGAGATAAGAAAGCGATCACTAAAGCCTAAACTGAAACCGTAGGTGCATTTTTTCCCAGCACAGTGACAGCCTGCTTCTTTCCCAATCACTAGAGCATTAGAAGATCCTCATTCTGCACTTTTTTCTGCTAAACCTGCACAAAACCATGGCTATGTCCAGACGCTCAGTATGGAACTGAGGACTTGCAAAGTGCAAAATGTGAAAACCTGTTTCAGTGAGTAGACTTCTGGATATTTTGGGGGAAATTAAGCAACAAAGTGATACAGAGGAGTAGCTTCCTGAGGAGGAAGGCAATGTGACGAACCCAGAAGACATCTAACGAGGAGGTCACACGTAGTGAAGCTGCTACTGCTGAAAGATTCAAGTCCAAATATGTTTAAATCTTTTAGAGGTCAGTAACTTGTGATGCACATGGCAGGACTATGACACCAGACGTTTTGAACCATCTCTGCTGAAGTCATCCTTGCTTTGAGAAACTGAAAAAAACACGGTGCAGGGAAACACACGACTTTGGAGGATTTTTCTTAAAACAAATACATACAAGTCCAAACGATGGTGTTACTGTATTTAAGAATATTAAAGAGAAAAAGTAAATTAAACATTTAAGAAATGTCGCTTAAAACGCCTCAGTAATCATCAGGTAACACAATGAGTTTACAACCCTCTTCAGGTTTGATTATTTTTTATTGAAAGGGAGGGGTATAGTGGGGAAAATGGTGGAAGTCCACACCAGACCCATTTAAAACTTTTGGAACTACAAAGCTATCGTTATGCAAGAAAGAAAATTCATGGACGTAAGAAGTTCCCTGAAATGTGGTTTTATTCTGGTGGGTTTATGGGTAAAAAAAAAAGCTTATATCAAGCTAAGTTAATAAACCTCACAAGCAACTAATCAGGACTGCTGTCAGCTTATGAGGGAGAGGGTCAAGCAGGACAGAGTGGAGGAAACAGTTCAGCATTTCAGTAATGGACATCCCTGGAATAAGCCCAACCACTCATCACAGAGCAATGTGGGGGTGGGAGGGGGGTTCGCAGAAAGACAGAAACAACAAAGCAAATGGTTGTGCATTGAGGCATGTCCTGAATTCTCACTGTAGCTCAGGTCTAACTGCAAAACAGATCTGAAACCAATTTATTCCCATTTGACAGAATTCAGTTTTAGCAGTGAAAACAACATCCGGGTCTGTCCTAGATCCTGACACAGACGGTAAAACCACCTACAAGCAGGTTGGAATGTCTCGAGACTTTAAGCTCTTCCACTGCTCTCTGAAGTGGCATCTGAAGAGGGAGGGGCAGTCCTGATGTTTGCATACAGATGAGGAAAGCAGCGAAACACCGGCAGATTAATAGGAAGCACCTCAGTCTAGACAGCACACAGCAGGTCCAGGCATTAGGACATGTCAGTGTTTGTGGCTCCTGCTGGAAATAATGGTGCAGATTTAAACAGAACAGATAGAGACTTGCAAATGAGCCATGCCTGTCTATGACTGAAGTGCAACAGTAGCAATATACATAATACAACAGCTCCTCCCTCCTGCATGCCAGGTCACGCTCATTCAGCATGTCATCGTTTTGGGTGGGTGGATGCTTTCTCATCTAGCACTAAAGATGGCTTAACCGTCACATGGGATCGGTTCATGAGGCCTACATAATCACAGTAAATGTTCATGACTGCCACAGATCCCAGAGGAATTTCAACTTCCAAGTACTATTCTCCCATGTTAACACTTCCTGTTTGGAGAATGTTTCCTGGCCACTCCGAACCAATAAAACCAGATTATACTGTACGAGTTCCAGCTCAGGCTGATCAAACTGAAGTTTACCTTGTTTATATGCAAAACAATAACCAAAGTTAATTAAAAGCAAAAGAGAAAAGGCAAGATGGCAACAAGCCAGTCTGTAGGTCGGGGCTATCTTTTGGAGGTCACCTTGCCCGTCTTGCATTGTAACACAATCTTCACATATACAGTGTTGGAAACCATTGAAGCATGTTTTGCATTCCAGCAGAAGAGAAGCAGGACCATTGTGTTGAGAGACCATTGTGTTTGTTCACTGGCAGACACCAAACCAGACCATGAGTCATACTAAGCACAGTCTAACCCCCCCCCACCAGCAGCTGAGAGCTGGGAAAGGCTCGCTTCCTCATCATGCAGCCTGTGAATCCGCTCAGCATTTAGGCCAGCTTACGTTAGCAACTCAAAGAGCATGACAGAGATGAAAATCTGGGTTACAGTATGAGAACTACCCGAGTGTAAACACTGTAGCTGTCATGTTGATGACACTGTGAAACAAAAGCAGAGCTCTGCACAGAAGAAATTCAATTTCACACAAGTTGCATCAGAACGCTGCCGTCGTCCAGAGATGACTGAGATAGGAGCTAGTTTCTGACTGTCAAACTTCATCTCACTATCCGGCACGGTACAAGCGGGTGTAGTTTGATACATGACAACTCTGTGTTTATCCGTTTACCCGGCTCTCTGTTGGCTTTATGCAGAAACTACTGGACAGAGTTTCATGATGCTTTTCTGAGAATGAGTCTTAGTCCAACTCAGACTCCAACAAATGTTGGGAGAGACTCGGATCATCATCTGGATCCAGGAATGTTGTGACGGAGATAGGAGCATTTCAGTATATCTGCATATAACTACACAATAAATGATCAGAACTTCCAGGAGACGTTCCCAACAGGTTTTATAAGATATCACAGATAAATGTGGATCCCGATCATTCTGAATACTACCATCCTGAACAGGAACAACTTTTCATCACTGCAAGAGAACAAACATGCAGCAAACATCACAATACAGCCAAGACACTGGATTCATCATGAATGTATGCAGGAGTCTGACGGTGGATCCATAAAAATGAACGCAGGGCGAGAACAGAGTGGAAATTAGCTGCTCGTGGGGGTCTGCACACTCACTGTGATTCCTAGTTATAAACTTGGACCCTTCATTGAGGTTTAGACAGTCTCAGACAGAGTTTACCACGGGCTGCATCTAACGCTAATATGGGCTGACTACACAAGCTGCACAAGTTATTCATCAAACATCTCAGATTTCTAGTGAAGCACAGGACTGCATGTTAATGTTGGTTCAGAACTCTTCCATGCAGAGCTAAAAGAGCTGAATCTAAAAAAAATACACCTTTCCAACAGTGTTACACCACCATCCTGCTCCTCAGCTGAAATCAGCTTTATGTCCTCAGCAGTATGGGTCTGATTTCATTATGTTGCATCACTTTCGCACTCTGGCTGCACTTTAACGCTTCATGCTGAACTTAATGCTGCTGCTGGAAAAAACTGATGTTTTTAATATTATCTGCTAAACTCTGAGGCAGGTTCTCCCATCTCTGGGGCTAAGGTCGCTGAGCTGGTTAAAGAGTTCCTCGGTGGCAGGGCCCCAGGGGTGGATGAGATCCACCGGAAGTTTCTTAAAGCCCTGGATGCTGTGGGGCTGTCCTGGCTGGCACGCCTCTACAGCATCACATGGACATCTGGACAGTGACCCTGGATTGGCAGACTGCAGTGTGCGATTGACAGGTGGATCTGTAATTTGGACGCTGCACCGGCTGAGAAGAGGGAAGTCTGGGCTTCCCTCCTTAGGCTGCAGCCCCCGTGACCTGACTTTGAATAAGTAGTAGAAAATGAATTGATGGATATTATCTACCATTGCCTCACCAGTTTCATCTGGTCCATGTTGCCAGTAATGAGTTGGATCCCCTTTACCTCCAGAAATGTCTTAGTTCTTCGTGCTGAAATCATTCCTTTGCTCCATATTGACATGACAGCATCATTTTTATCTACATCACGCATCAACACAGCCGACTCTAGCGCTCCATGCTATGATGAACCACAAGTAAGTGGATAAGATCTTCTCCCGTATGTCAGTGTTAAATCTAAATGTACGTCCTACAGGGTGAAAATGATATTGTTGCACCGTTAACAGTGAAGGTTGTCCCAGAAGAACCACAGGGAGAATTCCTGCACACCTTCTGCCCTCCAGATAACATTGAAGCAACGACTGCTTGCTGTTGATCGCACGACATTTCATGCAGACACAGGAATGATAAATCCAGCCCTGTAGTCAGAAAGAGCTGGTGACACCAACCTATTCATCGTGCTCAGGACAGCTCCACATGTGGCAACCGCACAGGCGATGAAAAGAAAGGAAAAACACATACCTCATGTTTACTTATGAGCTTGAAGAATTGGATGTGGATGCTTGCAGGGTGGAGGTCAGATTTACTAATAAGATATTTGGCAGCAAGGTTTTTTCTTTGTTGGGATTGGATAAGGAGGGAAGAAATAGGGCAAATAGCGAAGATAAAATATAAAAATATAAACAAGGTGATGGGAAAGAGGAATTCACAACAGCGTAGACTCAACCAGGGCGGCTAGTGATAAAAATCCAATCGGTCACGCTGAGCAGAGTAGTTTCATTGGCTATGAATCTTTTAGAAGGCTGTCAGCTCCACAGGCAAAGGTTAATACCCAGAGAGGAGAGAAGGGTACAAGATACCGCCACAGTAGAAATTACCACACCACTTTGGTTTCACTGCATATCAAGACATGACCCAGATGCCTCCCCATCTGTCTAACTTTCCCTGGATGCTCTGAAGCAACAGGTAGAAAGCAGGTAGATAAAGAGTTGTTTATGTAACACACCCACATTGGACAAAGAATGTAACCCTCCTAAATGTCACTCATGGTGTCTGGAATATCATGGTGCAAGCGATCAGCTGAGCATGTGTTTACAATGCAGAGCCTGGATGATGCGAAGCGAAACATGGAGAAAGTGACATGCTTCTGCATGCTTCCACCGTTTACACTCAGCCCAATATGCTGCTTTGATCTGTGCTTATAGAAGCAATGCCCATCTTTAGGGACAATATGGACACCAAAAACCTGTTCGTCTGCATGCTTTGGTGAGGGTGTGTCTCTAAAAACAGGTTCGACGCTTAAAACATGCCGATGACCTGCTTATTGAGGCCGAGTTACCTCATCAGATCACAACAATGAAAACATTCTGCTGTGATCTCACAAAGAAGGCCTAAAAACCACAATGTGAATCTTATTTGTGTCTCATTGGATGAGGAAGGGTTAGTTTTCAAGGAGGAGGCCTTTCGGTTATCATGATGCTGGTTCGCCAACTGGAATGTATTACCATGGCAACTGCTGCAATGGAGCATGCTATTTTAAAAATGAAAAAAAAAGCTTTCCAACCAGTCAACCCACTACAAAGGTATAAAAACCATTGATAAGTGGAAGCCCTTATGAAATCCTGAGCATGCTGATGAGTTGTGCTGCGATCCCTCCGTGTCTTCCACCCGCCATGACGTTGTCTGTTTTTGTTTTATTTATAATAAAATGGGTAAAATGAAGAGCGCAATACCCGCTGGAATGATTAACAAACGCCACAGACCCAGTTTGGCACGTATGTTTTCGACCAGCTGACGAGAACAGGGACAGAACGAGGTTCTGATCATCGGTATAGTCCATAGACTGTATAAAAATATGGACGGAGCCTCCGTGACGTCACCCATAGGTTTCTGAAAAGCTGAATTGAAGCTCA
>JBAMHV010000025.1:17774851-17785732 GCA_037177535.1 Pseudomugil gertrudae | reverse complement strand
GTACGGTACATCAAACCAGTTAAAAAGTTCTGCTCATTGGTAAAACTTATGCACAAAATTAGCCTGGTATGGTTGGATATGCTGATTGAAGGAAAAGGATGTGATTTTACTTCAGTTAATGATACATGTAAGCATTATGCTTCCTCCGACTTCTGCAGAACAAATTTTATAATTAAAAATACACTTTTTATAAATGTATATCTATAGCCTCTAAAAGATGAGATGCCATAATTCAGTTCAAGCTAAACTGACCAAGATGTTACTGAGAAAAGAAATTACACACATTTTATGTATAAAATCACAACAGTCCAGTCAGTGTAAAGGACTGGGGTCGGCCAGGTATGGCAACATCCGTGATCTTGTGGGAAGCAGCCTTTGCAGCATCTTTAAAAAGCAGGGAGGCTAATGGCCTTTAAGCAGCACCACAAAATAAGAGCAAAATGGGAAAACTGGCAAGATGCATAAGAATAATAGGTAATGGAAATAGCTGAATGGGGAGCACATCACGCATCTGACTACAGAGATAAATAAAATCAAACAGAGAAAACAATATTTTAAAATGAATCCCATTGAGGTAAATACAAAATTCAATACAGATTCAAGTTAAAACTATTTGTGAGTTGGCAGCGGATATTAGAGACCAGAATTAATGCGCAAATCTATAGCCAATCACTGCAAAGAGGAAACTATGACGGTTTAACTCTAATATATATATTTGAAGGGGGAAAAAAATCACATTACACACATACAGAAGTGTTATACAACAACTGGTTGCATAATGCTGCTTGCTACCTTTGTCTGCAGTTCTGCCCTCAGGCCAGCATGCATGCACATTACTCACCACCAGTACTCCATCTTTAACTTCGCTTTTATTCATAGTCAAATGTGATTAAAATCCTGGGACATATGACGTGATGTAGCTGTGTGGTGTATGGATGTGGGGCTTAAAGAGTCACATCAGTGATTTGAATCAGTGTGAGGATGAACCAGCAGTGCATCCATCAGGCATCACTAAATCAAAGCTGACAGCAGCCACAGGCCGACACGCCTGAGGTTTAGGAGGGTGCAAATCTCACCACCGTCACATAATATTCTAACGCAGCCATCATGCAAAAAGCACTCTATGCATTATGTGTTAAATGACTTGAAGCTTAATTAGAAAAAGTTTAGAGCCATCTATTTTGCATCATATAGATATATATAGATAGATACACACACACACACACACACACACACGTGTGTGTGTAATTTAGTATAAAAGGAACAATTGTTAGTTCTACAGTTTAATAAAAAAAGACATATACCAAGTAAAAAGATGGTACAAAATTCATCTTTAAAAAAAAAGCTTTAAAAAAGCTTGAAGAGAAGTATGGTACATAATGTGAAAGTGGTGTACTTCTGACAGATTTACATGTTTCACCTTGATTACAACCATGCATAATATGCCTTGAGAACAACAATGCCACCCGAACATTATCAGTGACGAAACGGAGGATCTCCCCGTGGCATGGGGCCAGGTAACACGCCTGAGCATGGCTCCTTGCCAGAAGGGAGGGGCTTTCATCAAGAATGCTGTTGCTGAAAATAGTTTGACCTGGTGTTTCACTTCTGTGCTGTCACATGAGAGCTGACAACACAGCTGGACCAGTTTTTTATGATGTAAAGTTTTATTCAGAAAGCTGAAAACAGCAGAGGAGTGGCGGGACACGACAGCTCAGCTCTTATTTGAAAGCTACACGTACCATTTCTATATTGTATTTGAGAGCTACACATACTCGTACACACATAAAGTGAAATCCCTACCAGATGTGTCACCACCATCACAACACTACTGATACCTTAGTTAAACTTGAACATTTTTACAGTATGGTGATATAAAATTTAAGTTTTTTTCCTTTCTACATACAATAACTATTGAAAAAAATCCAGAGATAGGTTGTGAGATAGTTATTCCCTCATTCATTATTATAAATAATAAATCATAATTAAAAATAGTGAAATTGTGATTATTTAACTGACCATAATTAAACAAAAATGTCTATAATTGTGGCATCTCAAACTAAAGTTATTTTTTGATTAAAAATGACCATTTGCCCAGCTGTTTCTAATACTTTACCTTGTCGGTTAATCTCATTTTGCAGGAGCTCCTCCATTGCCTCCTCTTCAGCAATATCAAGGGGTGTCTCACCTTCGCTGTTCACTACCCCAACATTGGTACCCTGGCTAATCAGATACCTGAGAGAGACAGAAAAAAGCATGACAAATTTAACAGGAAACATTTCAACACCTTCGGGGATTTTCTGAGGTGTACTGCTGCAAAGTAATAAGTGATAAAAAGCAAACACTTCTTCATGTGCATTTACAGGATCCAGCTGGAAGTCACAAAGGTCTGCTGCCCTCAGTAAGACACACTAATGTACATATTCCTCCGCTCAACAAGTACCAAAATGAAAAAAAGCTTAGAACATAGAAGTATTCTTTTTCTCTATTTGAGCATGGGGTGCTTTGACAAAGCTATTCACAATACAAAACTTCTTATTTTTATTTGCATTCAGATTAAGAATTATGCCATATCATTTTCTTATATGTCCCAAATAAGCCTTTAAACATTTATTATCTGGTTATTTGGTGATTTAACCCTTTATCTATTTGCCTCCTTGCCCTAAAAAATGGGTGAAGCATTTAAAACATCCAGCATCTTGAGTTCAGCTGCTTCTAATTAAATCTGTGGTGAGACTCAGGCCCTTCTTATTAGGCCAACAAATCACTTGAAACACACTGCGCTTATGACTTCTACGCAAATGGTAACTGACTGACAGTGACAACAATTACATCTCAACATTTGGCATTTTTTAAGTTGAATCTTGTTTTCGGCTCATTTTATGTAGGTTTAACTCCAGCTTCACCGGGCACATACTGGTACAGCCCTGCCTGGAAGTAGTTCTTGCTGATGTGAATGAGGATGCTGGGATTATAATAATAAGCCCACTGACAACTCACTGCCCACATCAGGTTCCCCACTGTGACATCATGTCTCCATTAGTCACCCATTTCAGCACAGCTACTTGACCTTTTTCACTCAATGTTGCAACAAAAACGTCTTGTTCGTTATAAGGCCTGCCTGAGGCCTACACGTTTGTGAGGTCAGCTCAGACCACATTTCTCTCATCCGAGACATTAATATTACGAGTCTAAAAATCGACTAACATAACACATTCAATTTTCTTGTGTTGCAAGCCCCCGTGTAGATATTTGCAGAAATGGGGGTGAAATCGCACATGCACAAATGTCGCCTCTTGCTTGGCTGGAGGAGTTTGTCTCCTCATGTCGCAGGTTCTACATGCAATAAATGAAAATGTCTCTCCAATACTGTGTCGGATTTATTTGATGGGCAGTCAGACTACAATGTTTGCTTCTCAACATGACAATTCTGACTTAGCAGCCGAGTAAGACACAAACAATTTAAGATTAATTTCAATCTGTAAAGTAAAAACACTGCTTGCTCACATCAGATAAAGTTGTTTCTCATCTGAGTAAAAAGATAAGTGTGTAACAGGAACATATTATGTAAGGTCTTCTTGTGTGCGCATCACAATGGAACTGTATGATGCTAAAAACAGGATAAGAAAGCCATACTGGCAGGAAAATAAGACGAACTTTGGTGTAGAGATGGACAGATCAGAAAAAGCAGCATGTCTGCTGGAGAGAAAAAAAAGTCAGATAAAATAGTTGCCGTTTGTGCAGCAGCTGCGGGTCAGTGCCAACTCAGAGCCTTTGCTACAAGGAGTTGTGCTACCTTTCTGCCGCTGTTCGTGGTGAATAATGAGACCAACCTTGTTTCTAAGATTATAGCGCTGAACATAATATCCGCTAAAAATTTCAAACTGAATAGGCTCCATTTTTGTTCCTTTTAGATCAATTTTTGTTCCCTAAAAAGACAAAAAAAAAACTTATGTAGCTAATGTCATCACCGTTCATGGACATGTAACCCAATGCCTCTATTAATTTCTTATTGTCAGTTTTAAGTGGGCTAGCGCATTTCCAGGTCTACTTTTGTAAACTGGTGCTGTAGTTTTTACACTTACTTTGCAGTCATCGGATGATGTAACCTGATGGGATCCATCCCTCCAACCTCCACTAATTGGCTGTTAAATGCACCCTTATAGCACAGCAGATCCTTCGTGGTGAGCCATGGTGAGATTTTGTCTATGGAAATCTTTATCTGGCTCAACACACCCAGCATTGTCATAGCAACCTTACACCTTGGGGGTGTTTGAACCCGACATGGCAGGTTAACACGTCAGATCTGTTGTAATTAGCGGTGTTTTTAACTTGCGTAGCGTTTCTTGCCTTTAGCTTGTAGAAAACAGCCAAAGGCAGCAGTGTCTGACATTTTTACCACTATGTTTACCATTTTAAAATGTAGAATCCTGCTTAATGTTTCTTCCTAGTTTCCTCATTTGACCATCAAACTTCATACGTCATATGCGGAAAAGTGGGGGGAAAAGGCGATAACCATTGGTTAGAATTTTTTTTTAAAAACAACCCAAAACGTAGTAAACAACAACAATTATGTAAACAGAGAGAATAACACATGAACAACAACTCGCGCTAATTCTCAGAGTTCCTTTTTAGAAAATATTACAAAAAGCTATAAATGGAAATAAATAAAAAACTAAATAAAAAAGGAAACATTTTTACTGGTATTTATACGTCTTAGAAGAAATGTGTTGAAACAAAACAGGATGCAATGATGGGTTAGCAACAATCAAACCTGATGAAACAGATACTTTTTTATAAGAAATCTTAAAAAAAGAAAGCTGCCCAGAAATACTCACTCTGCTATATCTAGGTATCCACATGAAGCTGCTGCGTGGAGGGGAATCCAGCCCTCATTGTCCGGCTGGTTGACACTGGCTCCATGCTCCACCAGGAAAGTCACCATGTCAACGTTGTCATCTATGCATGCCTGTAAGAAAGAACAGAGAGGATGAGTGTAAGAACACAAGCTGCCTTATGTGTCCTAGTAACAGTGTCAATGGGAGCGCTTACATGCACATGTTGAGCTTCCTGATATTTTACTGTAGGCACAAAAGTGTTAAGGACAGCGGGAGCATTCCCAAATTCCTGCACATTGCAAGTCTGCAGTAAATAACATGTAGCGGAATACTGCTGATATAAACATGTTGGTGGTTGCTCAATTTTGCTAAAAGTACAAAAGGTAATATAGATTAGGACTGGAGATCAGAGATTATAGTCACCATTATAGATTTTATGAGGAATATCAAAACATAATGACAAATGTTTATCAATTTCCTATCATCATAATTGTACAAAAGCACATGAACAGTCCTTGTGAGATTTTTTTATTTATTTCTAATTTCTGGTGCCAAAACAACAAGGAAACAAGAGGTCTCATTTAGACCAAATCTCTGCTCTGTAGAATAAATAAATCCAGCATATCAGAGACGACAGACAGAAAAGGCTACAGGGCCTTTATCTGCAAAGTGTGAGGCTCCTTCTGGAAAAACCTTTTTTGCTTCTTTTTTTTCCTCGGACCCGAGAAATGGAATTTAGAAACAAAGGACAAACATCCAGCTTGTTTTTCCACTTGTGCTCTTTAGCAGAATAGCTGCCGTTTGACACATGAATAATTACAGCCAGTGTGTTGTGCTGTCAAGAGGAGCTTAACAGTCATCGACTGTCAGAAGAACCAGAGATGACCAAGCTAAAAAAAAACCATGTATTTCAGCTAAAACCAGAAATTCACAAAGAAAATTATCTGAAGATGGTCTCAACATGCAGTTAAAGAAAAAAGCATTATTAGCTTTTGGAAATGACAGTAACATTAACACCATGAAAACATCCAGCTTTACCTTAAAGGCAAATAACTATTAACTATTGTGCAGGCGGTAACACCGCCGTTTGTTTTCTGTACCTGCACACTCCAATGCAGAATAGCAGAGGCTGAAGTGTATCCCAAGACGAGTGCAGGGCAGACCCTGGACAGGTTTTCTGTGGTTGCACTACAGGGCTGTAGTGAAACCATAGACTGTATATAAAAAGACAGATGTAGCCTCCCAGTGGGTTTCTAAAGAGTACCAGTAACAGTGATGCTTATTATGCAGTTTCTATCATCACTATCTGGTAGAAATTTTATTTCTATATCAAAAGAAATCTAGCAAAAAATGACTTAAGGTGTTAAGTCATTCTCTGCTATATTACCCACTCCAACACATCATTTTCTGTAAGTGTACCGTAAATGGAAACAACACATACCAGAGAAAACTTTGGATGGTATGCAACTTACTGTATTCAGCAACTATACTTTATCCACTAAACCTGCCCGATTGTCAAGTTTTGCAACTGGAAAACATCTTGGCTTTATTCCAGGCATAGAGGGCCATTTTTTTGGTTTTTTTTCTGCACACTTACTAATCTTTGGCTGTTCCTGCTTGGACAGCCAACATAACCAGCAATTTAAGCTCACTGATTAGTGGAAAGATTGACAGGAATTGGCTTCATCTTAATTTACAGGTCTAGAAGTCTCTTAGTGACGTAGCAATGATCAATCTTTTCCTAAAGAAGGAAAATATTATAAATAATGGTGGTAACATGAATTACTTGTGTTTCAGATAAAAACAATGCATTTTTAGAAATCCTTCTAGACAAGATATAAAAGCCCGGGAAACCTGTTAATCACTCCTAGGGTAAGCTATTGATCACAATTTACCACAACAGCCTTTCTTGAGAAAATGTTGACAATAGTGACAAAACTGATAGTGATCGGAGGTCTAGCACCTTACTACGCACTATGAGACACACGTAAAAGGACACTTAAGGTAACTCAGCAATGGTAATAAATCACATTCAAATGCAAAAAAACAAAATGAATAAAAGATAAATCACTGTAAAAAAAATTGCACATACAGCAATGTAGCAATATACAGAGCAATAATCAATATTTGCTATTAACCCTTGAAATGTAACACTGAACATTGTGTGGACAGTCTTCCGCCCCTCTGGTGTTGCTATGACAACCAAAGCATTGACAAAGGAAACAGATACAGATGAACACACGGCGGCCTCCTGTTCGGGGCACACGACTGTCTGGCTGGAATCTTTGTCCAAATTTGGGCCGTTTACAGCACCAGAGCTGGAAAGTGCCTGCAGACTTCACTGAGCTTATCTGACAGGCCGTGTGTGTTTGTGGATGATATGGTTTGGTTATGTACGGGTGATAGGCCATGTCCACTAAGCTTCTTAGGTTGCAGGTGGACTTTATGACAAACTGGGCTAGTCTGAGCTTGCAACACAAAAAAAGTTTAAATAGGTGGTTTTGTTTAGTGTGGCTGCCATGTCCCAAGCGTTTAATACTGTAAACACATTATGCTTTACGACTTTATAATCAAATATTTCGTTACAACAGGGCAGCTTCAATCAGTGTTTTGCCACATTCAGGTAAAGCATTTCCTGTAGAGAATCATCATGATGCAGTTTGCACCTGGGATTTAAAACGAGGACAAACAGCATTAAAGCTCTGACACATAAAACTGGAAGAGCAGTTCTTTACATTTCGGGGGGAAAAGCAACACTAACACAAAAAGATGTGGGACTTGCAATGTATAAGCCTGTCACAAGGAGCAATAAGTGAATTATTTGCATGAGATGAAAAAGTGGGAACAATAAGATTGCCGGCCAAAATAATTTGAGCTTTTCTCTCTTTGTGTAACAAAGACTGGATGACAACTGGTTTCTCTATGGTGCATCATCGTGAAAGAGACCAATTCTGAGGCAGCGGTGCCTTCGCCTATATTGTCTTACAAATATCTAGTCCAAGTCTATGAATAATAACAAGCCCAGAGCAAGCCAGAGGAACTCAGGGAAATCAGCAATGTACATCACCTACACAAGAAGATATCGCTTAGCAATATATTGTGGGGCAATTATTTATACAGCTGAAATAATGATTCACATTAAAAGAGATCTAATTAACACTTTGCCAAATCAGTCATCCCCTGAATGTTTAAAATCTTTTCCTGTCAGGGCAACAAATAAACATAAAGACCGTCTTAATGAACTGGAAGAAATGTGTTTTAGGCTTTCTGAAAGCTAACACTGCCAAAGCTACAGACATGTCAGGCCATAAGCTGAGATTGTGTTTTGAATATCATCTTTAAACAGGTGATGTAACAAAGGAAGGAATATCATCTCTACAAACCATGTCTGTTCAGTACTACTGCATTTTAACACATTTAACATGCCTGCATCCAATTACCCACACATTATCTTGTCAAAGTCTTTCCCTGGTCTAATAATGGAAACAAGCCTCTGAAGGTTAACACAGCGATACTGGGACCTCCCTCTTCAACACGTCATAAGCCTGCTGACCACTCTGAAGCTACTGGAGTCCAACAAAAGTCATCTTTTCATTTCTGTCATTTTCTTTGGTTGACAAGTACCAGCATTACAGCTTGCATCAACAGTCAGCTTCGTGTGGGGGTCAGTGGGACAGAAACAGGAACAAGACTCAAGTCTAAGTATTCTTATAATTTTTCAGAGGGTATTGAAGCCTTTAATGTCTCTGCAGCAACGTTGCTGCTCCAAAGGGAGGAAAACATGCATCATAATCCAAAATAAGTAGAAAGTAAGTGATTTAAAGGGTAAAAGCTATTAAATAGAGTTGTGAAGCATTGTGGACTTAATCCTGCTTCAAATATTACAGTTTCCCCAAGTAAAACATAAAACATAAGGAAACATTCAGCATGATGTGACTCGCTCTCAAACAGAAACATAGCCATTTATACCAGTTCAAAGAATATTCCTCAGAAATGAATGCTAACAGACAACTATTGAGTAGAAGCTCTGTTTTTAGGAGTATTATTTTCCACGCGCATACAGACTTTAGGTTTCCAGATAACCATTTAATACATAACATCTTAAATCTGATTTGGCTTTTGGCAACTATTTTACAAATGGATGTATGTAGGATGTTTTTTATTTTTTTTAAAGCTTGATGTCTAAAAATTCAAATCTGAGTCACATACACAATTTTAAAGCCAAACATTTTTTTCGTACCTTTTTTTTCTGGTCTCGTTTGCACAGCTGAAAACACATTTTCTCCAATTAGCCATGGTTATATATACTAGGCTATCATCAATAAATATAATGGTTCAAAAACCAAGGAAACAAAACGGGAGCGAGTCTGCAGAGTGCTGTCTGTAGCCAGCATCTGTTGACAAGCCTGCACCAGCAGCTACTTCCTGGTGGAGGTGAGTGTTAAAGTTTTCAGGTTGGGGAGGGAGAGTCTCCACTGTGGAGTCAGGCATTTGCTTTGCTTGAGCCAAACCCTTCTTTTCACAGATCTAAAGCTACAAAACACATGGATGAAAAATACAACTACTCCAGGGATTGTTTTAAGCTACAATTAACACTAGTAGAAGGTTAAAAGCTTATAAAAGTCAATTTAGCATAATATAGGCCCTTTAAGAAACCAGACAAAAAAAGAGAAACTGAATCACCAGAAGCCTGTAATTTATATACTGTATTGTTGTGTTAGCGATTTAACCATGTTCATATGACATGTTCACTGTGGTGAAACTGTCTTAACTTGGCTTTAGACTGCAGCTAAATGTTTAAACGCTGCTGGTTTCCAGGTCTTGTTTGCTGTAATGTGACTGGCATCTACTTGAAACTGTGCATGAACCCTTTACACACACCAAGCTGTGCTGCCTACATACAAGTTTGATGTACTCTTTGTTTAACTAAGTCACTCACATAATAAAGACTAGTAAAAGCAGCAACTGACTCAACAGAGCACAGTAGATAGTAGGGCTGTTAGACATACATCTGAGTTCTTGATGCCTGTTCTGATCAAAATATCTCCCACATGAATGACAGTACTGTGAAAAAAAACGCTAAATAAAAAAAATAAAGTGATCACACACACACACACATTAAACTAATCAATGGACACAGGATGTCCCATTTGAGTTAAGGTTGAGTTAAGTGCATTGTGTGGCAGGCTTCTGAAAAAGCTCAGTTAATCCATCAGGCTTTGTGGCATGTGGTTAGCAACACAGCAAGGAAGTACAGTGAAGATCACCTATGTCTAACTGCAAATTAATTCCAGCTTTTAAAAAAGAAAAAAAAAAAATCAGGAAAGCTTTCAATGACAGTCCAAGATTCAATCTGATTTAATTTTATAATCTACTGAAAGCAGTGATGGAAAGAGTCAGCAGCATCCTTTGATGAGGCTTAAAATAAGTATGTCTAAAAGACTTTAGAGTTCTACCACTTCCTAAGCTGTTTTTACACAGGTGGAAATCCCACAGTTTATGCGTGCCTTACTAGGAGGACCCAGGGTTGGCCCTGTCAGTGCCCGACTAATAATGAGCAGTATAGTCGTATTTTAGCAGGAAATGAAACAGTGCTGCTGGGAACTCTGAGAGGAGGGAAGATTATTTCAAGTTTTAAAAAACAACAAATCTAATGGCTCACCTGAAAAAAAATAATCAAAGCAGTATGGAAAGAATACAAAGCTACCGCATTAGCAGCTTGCAGTAGCAGCTAATGGTGCTAAAGCTAAAAACATAAAGAGGGTCGATGTATTCATTCAGAACACTGTAAAAAAATGTAAGAGACAGCAAAAAAAAGTTACAGAATTCACCTAATGTTTGAGGATGCACTTTATTTTATAGATTTGATTTTATTTTTGTAAGGCTTACATGGTATGTCAGTACATATCATCTAAATCATATGAACACATAACAGTCCAAAATAAATAAAGAATTCTGGTTACCAGGAGGATCTCTGTATATACATATATATGATGATCCTCTTGGAAGAGCAAATTTGCTCAGCACAATACAGCAGCCAGAC
>JBAMHV010000025.1:17753799-17770263 GCA_037177535.1 Pseudomugil gertrudae | reverse complement strand
GATCCTCTTGGAAGAGCAAATTTGCTCAGCACAATACAGCAGCCAGACCATCATTCTGACTGCTTGGATGCTGGACATGCGGACAAGACATGTTAAAATGAGAAAAAAAATTTTTAATTTTTTTTAAAAAACATATCTTTGGAGATGAGCTGTACAACTGTTACAGAATTTTCAAAGGACTCACTTTGTTGATTGAATGACCACATTTTTGTGCTAAACATTTGTTTGGTGTTACAGATACGCCAGTGCTAACTAAATATCAGTTTTCCATCATTGCATCCAGCACAAACAGCAGATTATAGTAAACATATAAATATCAGTAACTTATAGGTTATTGGTCATAACAAGCAGAAAAATATCGGTTATCGGTTAAAAGTTTTTATATCGCGCTTTACTAAAAACAATCTTTTAAATTCTCATACCTGCTTGTGGGGCTAATTAAAATCACAGCCATGAGATTAACTTGCTGTGTCCGTACCAAGCAAGCAAGGATCCCGAGGCCTGTTCTACAAAGGATAGCAGACCTGGGACATCTTTACATTACTGGTTTTTAATTGACAAATATGTAAACTTGTGAGATTATACTAAATGAATTAATCAGACAATATAAAAACAGACTGACTCTAAACGCTCAGTTTGACTTTATTACGGCTCATACGTTTAGGACAGAGCTTCCTCGGCTGTGTAGCTACTGTTGGTTTATTAGTAGGGTCCAGCAGGGCATCATGAAGAGCGCTCAAAGCTTAATTTAGCAGCACTCAATATCCAGAGGACACTTAAGGACCCCTCCCCTCCTTGCCTTCTTTTAGACACACCATCAGATGACCAACTCAACCATAAGTTGCCGCAGTGAAAAGTGGCACTTAGAATAATTTTTAAAGTTGTGGATCTTTAGCCAGTCCTCTAGGCTTTCAAGTACTTAAAACTCCCCTGATTTTGTTGGACTAGTTGCCATTATTATTAATTTCCCATGAACAGTACTGCATTACTCTATGGGGTAAATTGTAGCGGTGTTCAATATTGACTTTTAAAGCATTATCTGATATACTGATTCTTCCAACTATGAATTTGTGAAAATGGATATCAACAGACAGAGATATATTTTGAGAGCTTTTCATTTATGTTCCGTTGCTAAAGTTGTCTCCAATGGAGACTCTAAATCGCCCATAGGAGTTATTGTGCATGGTTGTTTGTCTATGCGTGTTGGCCCTGTGATGGACTGGCGACCTGTCCAGAGTGTACCCCTCCTCTTGACCAATGTCAGGTCATTTTAGCTCAGATTCTGGGATAAGATTTATGTGAACACACATCTAATTTGTTTTACTCACACAAACCATGAAACCAGATGTGTATACCTGTTTCCACCCGAAAGATTAACCTCATTTATTGCCTATATTTGCATCAGCCATTTAAAAAGATGAAGAGCAGGAAGAGAAGTTTATTTACTTCCGGTAGATGCCGTGCAAAACAATATTTTAACAGTAATAAATATTGTTAGATAGATGTGTGGTGCGATAGAAAAACAGCTAGATACACAAAGTTTGATAGAATGTGAAATGTTAGCTTGAGGCTAACACAAATGGAAATGGTAGGCTAGCGGTTAGCAGGCGCTAATGAACTAAAGGCATTATAAGCAACTTTAGCCATCAACAACTGTTTACCTCATCAATCTAATCTTTGGTCTAATACAAATTGACTGTAATACTTCCAGGAAAACATTTTATGATATATCTGAACTTCTTTCACATTCTGACCAAACAAACAACGGCATGTCTGAAGGAACTAAACACACTTCATCACTGCAAGAACTCACATTTAAAGCTGCTCTGTCTTCCAATGGAACAATAAAAGGAATGCAGTTAAAATTAAATAATTGTTTTTCATGTTTATAATATTTGCCAATATCCGGATGGCAAGACTGATTTCCGATATAACTGAAAATGCACATAATTCATGTTTATCTGACTGCTTATATTTAGTATTGAAGCACCATCAATGTGCTGTGAAGGAAAATTTAGGATGCAACACATACTGATGCATCATGATGCATTGGTAAATCGAATAAAAAAGGATCGTAATTGAATCGTATCGTGAGAGCAGTGAAGATGAACAGCTTTGATTTGCAGTATAAAAAAGCTGCATTTGAACTAAACCTATTTAAATGTTAAAATAATGATATTTTATCGGACAATATTTTTTTTCTATGCTTTTTCTGACATCCTGCCCTCGGTGCATGTTAAAGATTTGTTTATTTAATGTCTATTTTTAAACATTGATAAATTCATTAGGCAGTTTTTATAGCTGTGTTGACCTCTTAAAATGTTAAGTTACTTTGTTAAGTTTTTTAATTCAGCCATTTTTTTCCTCTTGGTTCTTATTTTAAAAGGGTTACAAAAAATTATCAATATTGACTGATTTGAAGCACTTATATCCCGATACATTTTTCAGCCAGCTCTAGGTAGACACGAGTGCATCACATCCACCCTCTGTGCGATCATAATCCTTCCCAACTGGCTCGCTAACCCGCTGGATGCTCCCTCTCCTCTTTAGTCTGCAGAACAAGCCGTCCACGCTGTCCACAAAGAATCTCACATTTTAATCCAATTATTCACTTCAGACCATTTTAAGTCATCTTTGATCCAGAGAACACAGCAGTATTTCTGGATCCTGGTCACATATGGTTTCTTCATTGCATGATAGATCTTTAACCTGCATTTATGGAGTTCACGGTGAACCGTGTTCACAGCCTTCCTGATTTTATTTATAATATAGACAGCAGCCCCTCTCCAAGGGAAACATGGTTGTATTGCAACAGCTAATTTGAACTATGACCGACATTAATGAGACAGAGAAATGAAAAATAACATTAACCACAAGACAACCGCAACAAAAATGTAAGGATTCCCCCAAAGGATTAATAAACTATTTCAAATTTAATTTCAAGTCCCTCTAACAATCTGGAAGAACATGATCCTACAGGAAATCATTAAATAATTCAAACCACATTACTAATATTTTCCCATTCCTCAAGCTCTTTTGCACTCTGTGAGATCGTGTTTTTTTTGTTAACCACGGCATCATGTGGGAGGAGTGGAGTTGGTGTTTCTTTCAGGATTCCAACAAATAAAAGCTATAATTTTCTGCATATGTTTGGGCCATTACATGCACAAAAAAAATCTAATCAAGAACGAAAGAGGGCTTGCTGATATGCGAAGTGATTGGTCATAACGTCTGATTAGTTTTTCTACTTTGTCCCGAGATTAAAGATCAGTTTGCTCCCATATAAAGGAGCAATGCAAACAACAAAGCAGCTCTGCTGGAGATCAGAACTGGCTGCTAACTTCAACCCTCCTTCTCATAGTAAAACTTTTCTCCAGTCAGAAGCAAGGCACTGGACTAACATACCAGTGAAGAAATTCCCAGATAAGTAATACTCCTAGCCTTGGGGCTTCAGGCATCAGTACTCTGGCCACTCCTCATGGGCTACGTCATTGGCTCAGAGGCACACAGCCACTTCCACAAAAGGAATTCCTTCTTACTGCTTGCATGCTAGTATGAGTGCAATACAGATCTGCATTTGCATGAGTGTGCTTGTGTGTGTGTGCACGTGTCAGGTAACAAAGTAAAGCTGAAAATACAACATTAAGAATGGTAAAACAGACCAGAATGTGACAGTTGCTCTGAAAAGGTGTTGTAAATTTGTTTTTGTTGTATCTGAGACAAAGAGATGACAACTCCTGTGCAATTTAGCAGGGTTTGTGGGACCAGAGGAGGGGGGAGGGGGGCAAAAGTGCTGCAGGGCAACCAGCTGGGTCCGTCAACAAGATGAGCCCTTTTTGGAGCTTTAGCCAGACAACAAATACTCACACATACACACAAAACCTTTTCCTTCAGTGCTGCTTCTGCAGCTACCAAGTACGACCATATATGGCACTGGGATTCCCATTTAAAAAAAAAAAAAAAATAGGCCAAGATTGTGGAAGCCGGAGAAAATGCCAGCAAGATTGGAACTCTGTTTCACTTGGGTTTTCTGCGCAGCACCCAAAACAATAACCCACTTGAGAGCCAAGTGAGAGATCCAAAGGCAAGAGGCACTGCTGTGGTCAAACAGAGTGCTCTGACTGCGTTTGATATTTCTATATAACAGAAGTCTTATGGGAATGCTACAAAAATGGTTCAGTCAGCAGTCACTAACATTCCATCTTCCATGGCTAACGTCATTCCTCACACCATTTAACCTGAGAAGTTATATGAAAGCATAAAAACAGCTAAACTATTGCTACCTTCATTAAAAAGGTAACATAATGCATGTTTACAGGTAAAGGGGACGTTAGCGTAACCCTTGAAAGTCCAAACCACTTTTTGGACCACCTGTTTTTGTTCTTATATTATTGTAACATTAATTAATTGGACATTATTTTGGCTTGCAGGCCATCTTAAAACCTGCAAACAGCAGGAAATAATATGGTTCACACACTATATAAACTAGGGATGTGCATGACAACTGAATTTTAAGTTGACTTTTAGTTTGTATAAAAGTTATCTCATTAGATAGTGTGCTGCTTACAGCACTGTGGTACAGCTTTGTGCATTTCTAGCCGAGTTAGATACACACGTTATATCAGCTGATCGGACATTGTGTCTAAAGGCTTATTTTGGCTCCCTTACGGTATACGCTCTTACGCATGTAAAAGGGGATGTCTGTTTCAAACCTTGGTATATGCCACCACCCTTATACTTCTATGCATCTTTTAGGTTACTGTGGCTGTTTAGCCAGTTCATCCACCCGTTCACTTCCACATTTTCACACCAGTTGGTGGCTATAGTTTAAATCACTCACACAGCCCGTCTTTAAATGCTCCTACAATGTCTACAGTTGTTGATCTTGTTTTCCTCAACTTCTGCGGGTGATTTTTATTTGGCTGTTTTTAAGTCGTCTTCTTTGTGTTCGTCATCTTCTTCTCTGGTTTGTTCCTTTTGCTGGTAGTGTCAGCTATACAGCTCAACACTATCCCATGTGATTTCTAGTCGTATCGCTCAGTGTTCAGCATCAAGTGACAGATAGATCCTTAAAAACGAACCAGATAACACACTTGTAACCCTGACAGGGAACAAACAAAGCTGACCATCTGTCATTTCCGTTTTCTGCATGTAGATAAATGAGCCTTGTGTCAGAGTGAAGGGAAACGGTTTGCTGTGAGAAAGTTCCTGTTCGGCTGTGAAGCTTTAGCACACAGATCTTCTAGTTCCAGTGTCTGCTTCAATACGTCTGAGTAAGGTGAAAAAAGTCCACCCTAGAGCTAGATGGAGCACATGAGTAATCACCTCGTGGTGCAGAAGACCAGTAAAGAACAGGTTCGATTGAAACTGAACTACTATTGTGAGCACAGTCAGTAGCTCACCTGGCAGGGTAGCCAGCCAGGTTCACACCTGACATCTCCCTGCATTACTTTGTCCATCAACCTGTAGAACAATAAAGGATGCTAAAGCCTGCACAACGTTAATTAAAAAAAAAAACTTGTTTATGAGACACGCGCAATATACAAATAAATCTACACAATCTACAATTTCCATTTAAAGATTTTGCATATCATTGATGTCATGATGACATCACAACTAATCTGATCAATTTGGTCCAACTAGTTTACTTAATAAATCCTAAAATACTCATTTCTAAATAAACCTTAAAACTCATAGTCCACAAAAGTCACCAAGGATAAAATGTAGACTCCACAAATCTGTGTAACAATAAGGAATTCACAACCTGTAAGCAAGAGATGGAAAAAGATGTGCATGCTTTCCATGTTTACCATGTTTCCTGGTTTTAGAGAAACCATGAGGCAAGATGGTGCAGAAAGCTGTGTAGATGTGTGCATGTGTCTATTTCATGCTGGTGTCAGGGTTTAGAAGAGAAAAAAGGCAGCAAGCCGACTAGTGGAGCCTCAGAGAGGAAATGAGAAAAATAAACAGCCACTTCCTGTTCCTCTCTGGCCTGAAATCTCCAACTGCACAGACCCCTTCCTACCATCACCATGTCAGTAATGCAGATTCTGGAAGCACATGAAGGATTAAAGCATCCATGTTTTTGGGTTCATTTCAAACATGCACCAAATACAGACAACCATTCAGAGACAAGCTTTGAGTTTATACTGTCAGAAGATGTGGAAATATTTACGTCTAGATATTCAACAATTATTGAACACTAGCTTCGACAATGACAATATTTCATACAAGCACCTTTAATCTTGATATAGAGGTCATAACAGAAGTGCATTGTATTCTAATTAATTCTTTGTGCTCTATGCAGAAGCCTAAATGGTCTTGGTTCATCAATTATTTGTTGACTCATTAACATCTCAGTTGGATTCCACTTAGACATAATATTTCTGCTCTATAAAACACGAAAATAAACCCATCTTTGACACCACAAAGGCATCATGTAAGCCGTTTTTATTTTTATTCCCTTATGTTAAAGTTTCCATATTCTCAGACAAGCGATACTCCTCTTCCTCCTCCAGCGAGGCCGTTTAGTCATATTTTTACTCATCAAATGTGGCTTTTCCTCATTTTTTAAAAAAAAGTTTAGAAAATCCACAAGCACTTAAACCATACATGTGCATATTCCAAACAAAATAGTGTCTAGGTCCTTGCAAAGCAAAGATGACACATCTCCTCCATGTACTAACTCACAGATAACAAGAAACCTGAAGCCAAACTATTGAGGTCTAAACTTATGGAAATAAAGTCTAAAAGGTGGAATATTAATAATGGAGAGAATGAGAATGTCTCAGACACTTTTGTTTTGTTTTGTTTTGTTGTTGACAGAACAGAAACAGGCTGACCAAACTGGTCAAAGTGGCTGGAGTTTAGAGTTTATATACTATATAGCCAAATCATGTAATGGGTAGATTTTACAATGTTCTGGCAGGTAAAATACTAACCTATGAAAAGATGCAATTAAAGAGTTATTCAGTTAACTTGTAGATTTTTGTAATCTTTGTTTGCTTTCCACATTTTGGCAGCTTAAGATAAAGCCGTTTTGTGAGTAATGTAAAAACTGATCTCATCCTTCTGCAAACAACAAGTGGACACGTGCGCTCTTCCTTCATTGTATTCACCACTCTATAAAACAATAAGGGATTCATAGGTCCTGGGTCCAGGTGTTTTCAGTTCAAAACCAGCTAATAAAACACACTCAGCATGAGACATGCGATTGCAGCCAAGCAAACAACAATGTGATGGCTTTAAGAAGCCCTGGCTTAAGCACAACACAAGCACTGTGTGCCACGAGGTAGGAGGGACAAAACAAGCTGAGGTCATCCCATAAACATTTACAGCAGCTCAATACTATGCAGAGCTGGAAAAGGCAAAGGCGCTCAGACAAGCGAGGGGTGGTCATTAATATGTTCAAGTACCTGACAAGTTCCTTAACGAGTCCTTTGCATATCATTTGTCATTAATAAATCATTCCAATGAGTTGTGGTACAATGTGAGAGGGAGATAAAGATCGAAGACCACCAACATCAGAATAACATCTGCTAGGGCCGAGCAATAAATCAATTTTATAGTTTCAATGGTTGTTTATGACGATCTGCTTTTAATGAAAATGTGTGTAATTTTCCCCACTCGTAATTAACAGTGGCCTCGTAACGACAGCGGCTGAATCACTCTAAAGTTTCAACCAAACATGAACAACGATGGATTGATTTTAGCACCTCATGCTAGCGAGTGAAAGTAATAACGAGCCGATGCTGTCTGTGCATTTATGTTGACCCGCTTATTTAATAACTAACAAGATTGTTTGGCCTGACCAGGAGGCATGTGCACGTGACTGTCTTTAAACACCACATTATTGTACTCTAACCAAATCAATCAGCGGTTTTATTAAAACTCTCCGTTCAACATAAGGTAGGTAAAATATGGAAGCAGCAACTGTCCCTCCCCTCGGAGAAATAAAAACGTTTTACTGCCAAACATCACATGCTCGCAACCCTGCAGCGGTGTGAACAAATGTTTACAGTTTTAACGGTTAACATGGCCAACGATGCCATGTTTGAAACTCTGAAAAAGTCTCGTTAAAAACAGCAAGAGTGCAACACGATGTTTGAATCTCTGAAACTGTAGTATCAATGTTGCACTTATGAAAAACAATACGAGTACAAAATGATCCTTGCAGACAATGTAGAGGTTCAAACTTTTTTAGACATTCACAATATTTTCATGTTAAATAAAAGTTTTGCAAGTTTTCAATTTTCAAACACCTTCAAGGTCTCAAAACGTTTTCTTTTGTTTCAGATTATGCAAGGATTTTAATCCCATAGATTGAGATCACCGACATCGTGGTGTTTTTATACAGTTCAAAGTCCAGGCTTCTTTAATGTTGTTTATTTTTTATTATTTATTTTTAAAAAGAGAAACGGTTTCTCAGTCTCGGGACACTGCTGAGTAACAACAGCTACAGGACTACACATATTAACAGTCTCTGTGCCATGAAGATTACAGAAATACATATTTTTAACATAAAAATAAATTAGATAGTGCTGCTTTAATGCAAGGAGCACATTTCCATGCATGGTATAAATACATTTAAGATGCAGAAAATAAATCAATCTGGTGAGAAAGGATAAAAACATCATTTAATTTTGCAGACATATCACCTAACCAGGGGCCATCTGGACAGGTCACCAGTCCACCACAACTGTACTAATTAATCTATTTTTAGAGCATAGGCGTATGCTGTATTTAAGCAACACAATGACCAAGGTTACTGGAAAAACATTATTCATGCAGCCCCCTGATGCTAATCATATGAATCATTTTCCCTTTACAGTCCTGCTCTGAATTAACTTTCTCCCCTCTGTATTCATGTGGCTCCTCATAAAAATGCACCTTAAAGCACAGCTGACCGAGTGATGAACGGTTGTTCTCAGCTGGAGGATCTTTAAGCTGTCAGCTAATGCTATGCTAGGTTAGCATATGTACATTGCTAACAGAAACATAGCATGAAAGTCTCTTTTGCTAACTGAGAGAAAAGTGTATAATTACAAAAGATCGGCTCCACCTGATGTTACGAACTAATCCCTTATTGTGATGAGTCATTCCTCAAATTACAGATCAAACTCACCAACTGCACCCTACACACAGATCACATTTTGTAATAGTGTGCGGCACTATACATCATTGGCGGGGAGCAACTAGCCAGGTTAGCACAACATCAGTAATGCAACATAAATGAAAAGCATGACTGCTACAACAAAGCACAAATTATTACACGACAGAGTTCAAATGAAATGGAGAACTGCTGAGTCATTAATTTCATAACGTTGTCATGAACTTACCTGTCCGCTCCACTCAGCTCACTGCGCTGGTTGTAGCTACTCCCTTATTTTACTGGGAGGACAGAGGGTTGAGTGGAGTCTGAGCTCCATCTAGTGGACAAACCCAGCAGGAGCATCATTACAGTTAAAGTGAAGAATAAAGCGGCGTTGATTCTGCAAAACAAAGGCCGATAATGGCCATTCTGAAAAGCGCAAATATCGTCCGATTTAAATCAGCCAGTGAATAAAAAGGCTGTGCTCTAGTATAAACCCAGTATTGCATTTAAAAATGTACACACAGCTACAAGAAGCTAGTCAAACTTTAGTCTTTAAGCCTTTGATGACCATTATTTCACTCTGGGTGATTTTTACTTGACAGATGCATTCTGTGTACAAGAAGAAAAGGAACAAGGAAGTGTCACAATTAGCAAATGACCATGTGTGCTGCAAAATGCTGGCATGCGCATGCCACAAGAACTTCCTGCTGTTGATTATGGGGTTTGTAAAGAGGTGGAATAAAACTGTCAATGAGGCCAGCTAGACTAGGAGACACCTGCCAATTATACACGTTGGGCTCCATTTCATAAAATGAACATTTATTTATCAAGCAGACTGAACTTCCAACAGTTTTACAAAGACCTCATGACTGGACTCTAACATTGCATTTAATTCTCTGTAATTCTAGTTGCTTTGTGTCTTTTCTTCTTAGTGAAGTGGCTGAAGAGCTGCACTGAGTAACATCTCCCTATAAATGGCTGATGGTAGGTGTGTTAAGGTCAGTAGACATCTTCTGTTTGTTTCTGCAAATTAAAAATGCTGATAAACTACAAAAGAAACTGTTCATACTAATGCACAATGACAACCAGATAATGTATATGGTTTATTTAGGTCTAACTGTTGCTGAAATATTAAGTTACTCATATTAAATAAGGTATGGAGGGCGTTTAAGCCCAACAAAGAAAAAAACAGACTGTCTAGATCCTAGCCCATGAATTATTAAGTTCCATCTTAATGTATTCAGCACTATATTAGAAATGCATGGCTGCCCTTATAGGACAATCTTACAGCATTTAACAAAGAAGCTTAACACCTTGTAAAACCTTTGTACAAAACGGCAATGTGAAAAATGTCTAAAATTAGAAGATTTATCTTGTAATACTAGTATCAAAGGGTCCTGATGACCCCCAAAATCAGGGAGAAATTTTCCACTTTAACATTTCTTGGAAACAATATTTTCAGATCCAAATAATCAAACAAAAGTAGCATGCTAGCTACATGTTAAACCACCTCTAACGGGGAAAACAACAATGAGAAAAAGTTTTCAGGCACATCCAGCCGATTGTAAAGACTTTTATTTCAGGCTTTATGTCTCAACCTTTAAGTATGTGTCCTTATTTTGGGAACTTATGCAGGCAGATCGCAAAGCTGAAAAAGGTCTTAAGATCACACCTCTCTCAAAGTTACTGGCTTAGTACTTAACAGGCTGGGCTAGCTGGACAGGTGAGACCAATATGGAGCATTTCCACTGAGTATGACACACTTTATGTCAATCTGGCATCATGATTCATTCAATTTTAAAAAACACCAAAGTGTCATTGTGAAGATCACTGAAGATGTTTCCCCATCCACTGGATAAATCACCTGTTTTGTACACTAAAGTAACACATACAGTAACTGGATAAAACTATGGTAATATTAATGCAATGTTATTGGTTTATTTGCATTTTTTTTAAATCAGAAATGACTGTGGTTGGACTGGCTGCACACCTGAGCTTTACTATATGTGGATGAAAAAGCAGAGGAAGTTTACTCCGACAGCCTCGCCGTCCAAACCTTACTGCCTTGGGAAGAGGTGATATACCTTTACAATTGTGCTGCAGAAGAAAGGGAATTTTACAGTCTTATTTCTACATTTTCACTAATATGTGTGTCAGACGGCAGCAATTCTGCTGAGGGACAGGTGGGGACTCGAACCATATTTATCTGTGTTTCTAAATTCTCCTTGAGGGTTAAAGATAAATATTCAAAACTATTTTTTAAAAACATAATTAACAACAAGTAGGTAGATAAAGTCCAGATCGAGGCCCTGTAGCTTTTCCATCATGTCTCAATGAAACCCAGAGTCAAATGGGTAGTATTTATTTATCGTTACGGTTATTACCATATCATAATCGTAATCATTTCTTTGACAATAATCACACACAGAAAATCCATCATTTTAACTTCCCTGCTGTCCTCAGCATCATTTCTCCCTCAGGTAGTGAGAGAGGCTTGGACTCTGTAAGAGGATGCCACGCTGCCTTTATGAGGACGGGGACATTTTTTTTGTCATTCTTGCCAGCCAACTGCAAGCCTAAGGCACAGCTGAGAATCTGGAGGCTCGGGTGGCAGCAAGATCCTCCGCAATTATGTAACATTAATATGACGGATGCTGTGTGGATGAAAAGAAACACTGTCCTTTCATCGTCTTCCACCACATGCACAGTTTCATTATATGAACAGTCTGTGATGCAACTCCTACTCTGTCCATGCAAATTCACTGCCACAACTGACTTGCGACCTCCTAAAAAATAGTTGCTATGGAGACACTACAAGATAATGCTTATTTCAGGGCTACAATGAGGAAATGTAACGGCAAAAGAGGCCCAAATCGAGCCCTGCAACTCCTATGCTAGGAGAGAATCTCAGGTGTGAACGTTTTTAGGTGGCCTGGTCACCTCCACTCCAGTGATGGGAGCTCAGCGGGCGACATGGCGCTGGCCTTTGGCGTGGCAAAGGAAAAGGGCGGGTCAGACAGTAGGAGAATAGAGGGTAGGGATTTAGGAGACAGTTGAGGAATGTCTTCTCTGCTCTTTCTTTGCTATGGTTTCCAGCAACCGTCATGTGAGGAATGCCCGGACTCGGACTCGAACAGGACCTGGAATGTTACCCTCTGCACCGGCTTTAGCCCATGAGACAGGCATCTGGAATCTGCACTTGTACATCCTCTCTACTACGCACCTGCATCCGAGCAGGCAGTGTTGTTTCTCTTTAAGACAACAACTTGAGTTTTATGCTACAGAAGGTCATTGACTCGCACACAGACGACCTCTTGCCTTAGTGATACCAGGCTGAGTACAAAGCAGCCCTCCAGACCGTGAGTCATACCCAAACTTAGCATCATCTCCTGTAACCCCGTTAGGAGAACTTGTGGTGGTGGTATTTATAACCCTGCACTGGTCACTACCAATGGGAGCGATATTGCTGCACCAAGTGGGTCATCATGTAAGAACACATTTCAAAACAATGGCAGAGTTCAGACACTTCATAACTATTATTATAATAAAATAAAAAAAAGGCTGGAAAATGACTGTTCATCTATAATTTTGTCTAAAAAACACAACACACTCAATACAAAACCTGTATACCCTTACTGAATGCCTCAGTAAGACCCAGAGGATCACACACTGGCATATTTTACACAGACACACACCAACAGCAGCTTCTTGTCTCCAGAGATGGTTAGATTGGGAGAGCAGCACAGCAAATTCTTTCCTCACTTTAGCTCATCCCTGGACACAAGCCCAAAAAAAGGCAACATTTCCACTCAGCCAGTTTGCACAAAGGGAGGGGGGGGGCTTGTTGATTCCTGCTTATATCGCAGCAAACCCAGGAATTTAAAAGAAAACTTTACTAACTGCCCCATTAATGCATGAGGAAAACATCAAATATCACATCGCAGGAAACCACCTGTGGAGGGGTGCAACGAGAGATTAAAACACCATGCATAAAGGTGGTGTGCATACCGAGACTAAACATGTGGACATGAGCAATGTCGTGACATCACCGATAACCCACGCCAACATAAAACACTTTATGCCAATTCTTTATCGTTTGGAAAGCAAAGCAAGTATAATGAGAAACAGTGCAATAAACAGTGTGTGCTCATTTCCACCAGCGATAATCACAACTTAGAAGTACCCAAACACTGCAACATTCCAATGAGAAACTGGAAAAGACAACAAAATGACTTGTATTTTAAACATTGACAATTAATGTTGCCAACCAAATAACTTAACCTACATATAATATTTGCACAGATCAAACATACTTTCCGCAAGTCAACATCTACAATCTACTTGTACTATTCTTTCCCCTGGATCATATGGACATAAACCACATGTATGCCTATATCTTAAATACCTGCATACAGAAGATACCCACTGATATCGTTGGCAAATAACCAAAACAAGGGAGGCATTTTCAAAGATGGCTATGGACAGGGTGTAGCTAAAGATGAACAAATACTTTCATTTAGACTTTTATTAGTCACTCAGAATGAGAATTAGTTGCATGCTGTTGCCTTTACTGACTTTTTGCTAAAGAGTAGTTGTGTTCTTTAGTAGTTTCCTGTCTTACACAGTGTACTGGTTTCCCTCTGCTATGCCAGTCTATGGAATCTACACACTGGTGACAGAGATAAGAAAATTGTACAAAATAATGTGGTCTTTAGAAGTTGAGGCAAAGGGTGGTAAAAAATACAGAAGAAAAAAAGTTGGCCAAACTGGATGGAATACAAGGACAACATGTAAAGTCTGCTCATCATCACTGATAAAAGACACGTCTCTGTTAAAGACATAGTCAATCCAATCATTTATTAAGTATCCTTTAAAAAACAACACATATTATGCACAAGAAAAAGCATTAAACACATTTTATAACACATAAACATTCAAATGTAAAGTAATTTCCCATAAATTGATGTTAAATCAGTAGTATAAGGACCCGAGGCTCTAGAAAGTATGAATTACCTAACTGAATTATAGATGTTAACCACAGCATTGATGGGTGTATAGATATAATGAAATACATTACCACATAATGCATAATAAAAATAGAGTTAAAGGTAACAACTCGATAAATTGTTTACATGTCCTTTAACATGGACTCCATAAAATGAGCATTATAAAGTTGTAGCTGTTTTTGTATGGCTTGGTGCCGGTAAAGTGTTAGCTAACATTAGTTTTAGCTTAGTGTTACTAACAAACTCAAGATCGACAGTATAAAGTAACAGGAGTCTTAATAAATGCTTTATGTTGCTTTTTCGGAAGGCTATACGAAGCAAAAGCAAATACGCTTGTTTTTGGTTTATTCTATCTGTCTGATCACACTGAAAACACAGGCCAGTTCTACTTGGTTAGCGGGTAAATAGCTAGCTTGGCACGGCTATTATTCCGATGGGAAAAAAAACAAACAAAATCATTGATACGCGTTTGTATTTTAGTCCAAACACAAGTAGGCAACTAAAAAGGTTAAAATCCCACGACAATGGTTATTGCTGCCGTCGTTTTCCGGACCACCTTGAGAATAAATCAACCTAGACTGCAAATATAGCTAGCTAACGAAACTTAGCTTTATATGCTAACATAGCGTTAGCTTCCTACAATTACTACTTTATAACTGGTATGCCAAACGTATCAAACACTTTTATCATTCAGCACGTCAAATATAATGAACACGTACGTAAAACATTGCTGTTGTTACATTTATTTGCGAAAAATTTAACAACTGGTGAATAGCGTCTGGTTTACCAACACTTCCATTGCTAGCCAAGTGCTGGACGGGCACTGGTAACATAAACTGTCCTAGAATTATGTATCTTAAATGAGAGCATATACTCCTATTGACACTAATCGTCAACCCCCTTACAAGTTACTTGTCAATCCATATTTTAACGTCAAGCAAGGACTCAGAGCCTGAATGAAACGCAACGTTATAAGATCAAACATTTCAACCTGCAATGTAGCCGTACGGCAATTAGTCTACACCCAAAAGCTGATGCAGGTTCAGGCTAGTTTATCAAGGAAAAAAGTTCCATCAAATCGGACAACATTGCTCTTAACGTCGTTGCTTGTTGTCAGTTGTACAATGTGTACCGACTGTAAGCGAGATAATCAAGCTCTGATAGAAGCCAGTGGGTCCAGCCCTTCTCTGCTTCGAAAAGGACGGAATAGGTAAACAACAAGATGAGAATGGCTACCATTTGACAGGTGTTCCAAGACAAGCAGTTGCTAGCGGTAAATTGTGTCGAATGGTATTCTGTGTTTAGATTACTGACAACAACCCCACAAGCTAGCAAGCACAAACCTGGTGGAGAGCAGTGAGACCGTCTACATTGGCGTAGTTGATATCAGCGCCCCGGTCAAGCATACGGAGCACCTCCTCGGTATCGCCGCTTGAGCAGGCAGCCAGAAACACGGCGCCATCATCGAACTTCACCTTCGTCTTCTTCTTTTTCAGAATAGGAAGCTCCTGGTCTGTTTCTGAGCCCAACCACCGTTTTAACTGTTCATTCCTCTTCTGCTTGGCGTCCGCCATCTTCATCCCCCTCCTGTCTCGGGCTTCTTATCTTTCTCCGAGAGAGGATATACTTTATAGTGCCACTCACTATCCCACAGCGACTGGGGCGTGGGAAGGGAGGGTTGGGGAGGAGGTGGGAACTGAGCGAAAGAGGGCATCTGGACTGTTATTCAGAATCTCGCGAGACTTGGAGGTCCGGAGCTGCAGTATAACGTCATCATCAGCAGATCGTGAGCAAGCAATCTACGGTGGCCCTGACGTTCAAAATACATTAACAAAACCAAACGCTCAATAGTTTAGAGTTTGTCTGCCTCCCACTTTTTTTTATTGTTGATTTGTTGGCACTTTAAGGCCCCATTTGTTGCTGACAGATTGGCAATAGCAAAACGAGCAAATAAATAAACAAAAATACTAAATAAATACAAATAAAACCCTACGCTATCACATTCAAGAGCAAACATATTTACATTCATTAATTTTATTTTATTTGTCAACTCTGCTAAACTCTTACAGTTTAAACATTTATTTTAAAATATGCATACATGTGTAAGAGTAATTAATGGAGGATATAATAAAATGGAGAAAAAGTTCTAAATCTCACACAACCTTGAAATGATCTTTAAACCTGGTTGCCACAAATTGAGATTGTGCTGAATGACCGTGGTCCACAGTGTCACTTTCATTGGCTGTGAATAGACCACATTTGGGATCGCTTGTGTGCAGATCTACATTTTTTACTAACTATGCTTAACATTCAAACAGGACTATGAATTATTTTAAAAAATCTTACCACTAACCACTCTTCCTC
>JBAMHV010000025.1:17721620-17750926 GCA_037177535.1 Pseudomugil gertrudae | reverse complement strand
CCTGCATCTAGCCATAGCCTGCATCTAGCCATAACCTGCATCTAGCCATAGCCTGCATCTAGCCATAACCTGCATCTAGCCATAGCCTGCATCTAGCCATAACCTGCATCTAGCCATAGCCTGCATCTAGCCATAACCTGCATCTGGCCATAACCTGCATCTGGCTATAGCCTGCTGAAGCTGAGTCTCTGTGGGAATAAGGGCAAAAGTGTGTCTGTTTTTATAAATGATCAAACCCTCTAAATCAGGTGGATTTTTGGGACAGAGTTTTGTCTTTTACTGAAGTGTCCACCCGGGTGGGACCTCTTGGACCAGGAGCATGGCTGAAGCATATGGTGGGGAAACAGAAAGACCGGGGGAACCTTGCAGTGATCATAACAGGAGCTCGTTGCTTTGACTGATGAAAAGAGAGATTGCATCTCCAAATTGATCTCAGATTACAAAACAACTTTTAATGAGGTGTGACTAATGAAAACATAATGGCCTGTATGAATATGATAGAAGAGGTTTTATTTTGTAGCACTTCTAGTGACCCAGCTGATAAAATTCACAGGAAGCTTTCCCAACACACACACTCCCCATAAATGGGATGTATATAACTCACAATAAGCTGGGGGGGCAATGTGGCTTGGCGGAGGTCTGTGCTCTCCCAGTGTATTTCTCATTTGTTTATTATTGTGTGAATGTTGTTAAGCTTGTTGAGTTTTACAGTTCAACCATTTCAGCATTAAAGCCTGCACACTGCTGTTCTGGGAGAACAGCAACTTTCTAGTTATTTATTACATACAGTAAATGCATCCAGTCATATCTAGCAACATGTCAGTACAGGTGATTCAGACGCGCACCACTCAGAGTGGTGACTGCTGAAGTGTGGACAAGTCTGTCCTATTCGAAGAAAGCCAGACACCATGCTTCCCTGTCACCCAAAGCTTGTTGTTGGCGCCTGCAGCGATGACACACTCATCTCCTTGCTCAGTGTCTGCTTTATCAAAGCTGATGGAAATAGTCATGCTTTGATGTTATCAGAAAACTCCCAAAAAGTGATGTTGAGAAGAAGCTGAGAGTGCTTATGCAGCCCCACTGACCCTTTCAATTAAACCCTGATAGTTTACAAAGGCTTGTCATGGCCGGTGGTATCTGCTGTGGCTTTGTAAACTTTGCAATAAAAGATGATACATTTCTTCTTCTTGTACTTTAGAAAATCTGTTTATTTCAATTTAAATGGAATTTGTGTAATTTATTGGCCTAAATTATGAAAATTTGTGGAAAACAAGACATATTTTTTATTTAACAATGTTTTAATTTAACAAATAGGAGCCCCTGTATAATGTGGAAGCTCCATACACAGCCATACTGGTCACACACTGCAGTGGGATGGCAACCAGTTCTTCAACCAGCATCTGTCACCAGTCAGCGTAGTGGGATTGTGTTGGTCACTCTGCATAACCCACCCGTATTCACTGGAGTTGAGGTCAGGCAGGCAGGTCATGCATCCTCTGGAGATGGTCACTGATAAACCTGCTCCATGTAGGCCATTGTTGTCATCTTGGAAGACAGAGTTCAGTCCCAGACTGTAGAGATATGGGATCACTACTGTTTGTAGAATCGCATCTCCACATCTCTCCTTATTGAGATTTTCTCAAATGATGACAAGCCTTGTTTCTCCAGTGAGGGAGATGCTGCCCCACACCGCCACTTTGCCACCATCACAAGAAGTCATGCGCTTGCTGTAGCAATTAACATAATGCTTGCTTACATGATTGGAATGTAACACATAGGTTCCACTGCACATGTTGAGACAGGTGCTAACAGGCCTAACGGTGGGTGACAGTCATGGTAGTTCTCCTGTTAGTCCTATGAGACCAGAGATTATCTGTGTCCAGGCTATTTTGGACTGTCTGGGTAGAGACTATCATATTGTTCTGCAAGTCAGTCAGCCAGTTATTTTCTTAACCCATCCATCCATTTTCCTAGACCACTTAAAGCTGGAGCCTATCCCAGCAAGGTCGCCCGTCCATCGCAGGACCAACACACACATGGGAAGAACATGCGAACAGGCCACTGTTCGGACCTTCTTACTGTGAGACCACAGTGTTAACTAGCTGCACCATACCGTGCAGCCCTGTCCTGCAAGTATTGAATTTAAATCTCTGGTTCCTAGGTGCTGACAGAGTGAGAACGGGGTCTTCTTGTGATGCTCAGGTCATACATAGGCTGTCTCTGATATCCCTGCTGCACTAAACTTTAAAGATGGTAACAAGGCTCACTACTAAAAAAGCTGCAACAGGTTATAGCAGCACCATCTTGAAGCTGCCCTTTATCATGAATCCTTTCCAGAACAACCAAATATGGCAGGCTTAGAGTCCCATGCTTACAGGCGTTATCAGATTTTCATCATTTGCCAGAAGCTCAAAACACAAATGAATAATAGAATAAACCATTTCTTAATGGAATCAATTCTTATAAAAAAAACTCTGCAGCTCACCCCATAACACACCTTTTCAATACAAGCGTGGTTCATTTAAAAGGCAAATAAAAGACTTCTTTATAAAAAAAATATTACACCTAAAAGTGCTGTTAAAACAGAAATAACACACTAAAAACTCATTTACTGGTTTCAATTTGTGCTTTACAGACAATCAAAAGCCTCATGCTAATGATATAAAGCAATATTAATCTGAGAAAAAGTTCATTATCATCAGCCTTAAGGTCGCACTGGTTGCTGAAGATTAGACTTTCCAAAAGATGAGCCTGCAGAGCTTCACCTGCCCATCCTGTATCACCTGGCAGACACGTGCCAGACTGTGAAGAAGATGAAAATAACCCAACTAGTGGCAAAATAAAGAGTGAGATGAAGCAGTTAGGACACGGGCAGGTGGTCTAATGAAAGAGGACATGCATTGTGTCCGACCACTCTCATCAACACAAATATTAATAGCAACTTGATCTGGTTGGCGGGCATCTCAGCTATGGATGCTGCTTGTGTCTGGGTTCCTCTCTGGGTGTTTGCACAGTCGAAATCCACTAATCATAGACAGAGTAATGACTACAGCAACTTGTGATTCATGCACATCTGTTGAAGGTTTCAGATCTGCATCACCTTTCTGTTTTATTGGACTGTGCTAAGCAAAATAAGTCTGATACACAAAACTGGTGGTGCAGGTGGGACAGAGGAGGGTTGAAGAGCCCTGATAAGGTGAAGTTCTCTCAGACAACAGCTGAGCACTGACCCTGGACAGAAATAGCCCAACTGCTTTCACTCATCAGGAGCTATACATAAAGAGCATCTCTTTATTTTTTTCATTCAACCATCACACTGGTACAATAACAATGAAGGTTTGGCTGTGCTAACTTGGTGTAAGGGTATGGTTGCATTATGCGAGGCATGTGCATGTAAGCACCAGATTTAGTGTCTGATGCAGTTACATGCAATCTGAATGTGAATGTTTCTTTAAGGCCAAATGAGTGATGACAGCCTAATAAGACTGGGCTATTTGAGTGACCTTGTTTCCTAGAGAAAAGAGGCTAATAATAGGCTAAAATCTGGAGCTGTGGTGAAACGTACTGGGTTAGTGTTAAAAGCTGAAATGACTTATTTTTTACTCTGTCAAATTATAGAAAAAGGGATCACCTTGCAACTAGAAATAAAAAAAATCACGGTCCAGGAAGGTGATGGTGAGAATATTTACGTCTTTATCCAGAATGGATGTAAAGAAACAGGGATAAATGACCAATCTTATAATAAGGAAGGTTTTTAAGTCTCTAACAGTCATCATATAACCTGCTGTGTATGTGCAACAAGTCATCATTAATGTAACTGTATAAGAAGATGTTTTACATTTACACACCCAGATTAGAAGCTACTTTGAGACTAATTTAATCCTGCGTTAGTGAATAACTCCTGCATTTATGTCCGAAACTCACATTCATTCCAGGTCTGATTAAGTTTCCTACTGCAGATAGAAATACGAGCATTTTACTTGCTGGAGGGAATACCTGATTTAGCGTGTAGCTGCTAACTTGTCCATTTGGTGGGTTTCTTTTTGCCACATCTATAAGTTTCCTCTAAGCAATGTGTGCTTAAACGCTTAATAATACTAGTCAACACACCTGTGTTTGCTTTTGGCCATTTGGTGAAACTTAACTGAACCCAGATGTGTAACGTCATCTTAGAAAATAATTGCATATCAACTGTAATTCCAAGAAAAGTTTAGACATTATCAAATAAAACAGAATGCATTTATTTAAAAACATCCCATCAACCTTTAGTTGAAATAGAGGTTAGACGGCACATGACATGTTTAAGGTGAGATAACTTCTACACCCACCTATTCTATTGTAGGGTCATGAGAGTCTATCGCAACAGCAAAGAGGTGTGGGGTAAACCCTGGACAGGTCGGCAGTCCATTGCAAAGGGACAAAAGAACACCTACCTTTACTCCTATGGAGAATTTAGAGTGAACCACCAGATGTCTCTGAATATAGATGCATATTTTATATTGTTCGTTTATCCTGCCATATTTAGGTTATTGAGTGGAAATGTGGGGCAACACACATTTTCAATGAGAACTGTGCATGGAGGCGGCAACATCTAAATTTCCTAATGTGGGATGAATAAAGTACTTCTATTCCGTGTTGAAAAAAAGCTTTTGTTTATTTTACATAAAAAGGCAACCGATACAAGAAAGCACGGCAATATACTGTTCATCAACTCAAGAGTAATATACATTATTATACATTATTAGTTATTTACTGAGAAAAAAGTAAAGTATTACCAGAAACTTTACAGAAGTTGTTTAGTTTAGCTGTTGACCATTTATATGTGTGTTCTACTCCAACGAGGGGGCAGGTTGTACCAGTTTTCCTCCTTCCTGCTCCTTTTCAGTCATGATGGTGCACTAACATGTGCTCTGTATTTGCTTTGTTGTGACCTGAGGTTGTGCATTGTGATGTGTAAAATAGATAAATACACGAAATGAAATGATCTGTATGTTTTTGAAGTCTTATATGACATACTGTTCTGAAATCTGGGGAAATGTATATAAAACAAATTTGGATCCAATAATTAAAATGCAAAGAAGAGCAATAAGGGTAATTAATAAAGCAGGGTACAGAGATTCTACAAACCAACTTTTTATAGGATCAATTACAATAACATTTCTGGATATTGTATATTTAAAGACATTAGAAATTATGTTTCGAGTAGCAAAAACAAGGTCCCTGCTTGTATTAAAAAAGGTTTAGGTTAAGACAGGAGATGTATAACTTAAGGGGGTTGCTAATGTTTCAAACTTATAAAGCCAGAACTAATATTAAATATAAATGTGTGTCAATATTGGGTGTAAAATTATAGAATAAACTAAATGATTAAATAAAGACATGTAATTCTATGTCAGTGTTCAAAAACAATTTAAAAAGTAAAATCTTTCAGGGCTACTATAAAAGTAGTAAATCAATATTGAGTAAAAATATGAAATGAACAAAAAGATTAAATAAAGAGTGTAATTCTATATCAATGTTAAAAAAATTAAATAAAGACTTTAAAAAGTAAAATTCTTCATGGTTGCAATAAAAGTTAATTGAATTTGTTATTGATGTTTTTCTTGTATAACATTAGGAACAGGGTAGGCAGAAATAAGTCCGGGGGCTTCAGCTTATTCCTTTTCGGTTCTGATATGCAGTAGAAATGTGATTGTATTTACATTTTTGTTTTGTATTTAATTGTTTTTATTTTACCAAAATAAAGAAATCATTCATTCATTCAAGTGTGGCAGGGAGGTGAAAAATCCAAACAGGACCCATGCATCCATGCATCAACTCCACACAGAATCCAACACCTCAAGGCTTGAACCAGGAACCGTCCTTAATTACAGGGATTTAGAGATTTTATCATCTACAATCCATTATGTCATCAAAGGAGTGAGAGAATCAGAAGAAATTTCTGCATGTATGCAGCAGGCTGGAAACAAACATTTAATACTCATTACTTACTGTCTCTATCTCTCTAATGCAGAGCAGCATTAAACACAAACAACATAAAATGATTGTACGTGCATGAGTTCCATACACATGGTAGCGCTTGGCTAGTGACTTAGCAACGTTAGTGATATATTCAGCAAGTTTACAGGCTGTGTGGTGCATTGTGAAGCGCTGTATACCTTCAACAACTCGTGTCCGCAGCTTGCAAACGCTTATGTAGTGTTGTTAGAAGGAAATGTGATGTAACCGTAACAGAGTGGAAAACAGGCATCAAATTCACAATGAGTGAATATTTGTAAAAAATCAAATTTTCTGTATATACTAAATAATCTGGGCCTTCATTGGTCCTTTTCAGTTGACAGAGTCAGAGAAGGAGTTTATCCAACATGTTCTGTCTGCATGGAAGGACACACGTCATGATTTCTAAAAGGCCTTGGTGGTGTATACTAAGCTTTATTTAGGTCAGTCGCAACGCTTAGAAAAGGATTTTTGTTCAGTATCTCCTGGTCATTTTATTACACAACATGTAGAAATAGTTTTAGCATGTAAAAACATAAAATCCATATACCACATTTTGTTTTTATTAAATACCTTCTTAGATTTGAGAACTTAGCTGCACTATAACTGGAATTGACATCTGTAAACCGGATTGAGAATCTGGAAAAGACCCAATAATAGCACAATCCCAACATTTAACTTGGCTGCTTTATAACGCAGAATAAGTGCTATATTTTCAGATTACTATGCCTCACACATGTCATTTCTCCTTACAACACTAGTTTTATCGCAGGTTGTTGTTTTTTAAACTATATAACAGAAAAATCCACATAATTCCTCATATTCAATCAATTAATAACATTTATTTCTGTAGCACTTTATTGCAAAAAATTTGCTAATTAAAAAACAGCAAAGAATAAAACAACTAAGATGAAAGGTAGGACTATGTCATAGCCACTAGTAAACACTTGTATGTCTCTTTATCCCTTTTGCTAATGTTGACTCCTAAAAAACAACATTGTGACGTCACTTTGTCCGTGCATGCTCCAGACACGGTTCCCGATGGTGTCTGATGGAAGTCACATTTTATTAAAGTATTAATAATCATGCAAAGGAATTTCAGTCTTAACTAAAATGAAATCAGAGTGACGATAACTACTGGTGAGATTAGAAATCCACATCCAGTGGTTACTTCTCCTTCTGGCTTAATTTCTTCTTCACCATGACAGAACGGCACAGAGTACACATTACTGCACTGATCAACCTGCCGATCTCATGTTTCATCATTCCCTCACAATGAGGATGAGGTGCAAGACCTCATCCCTGATCTGGAAACATAAAGGGTATCTCATGGGGCCCCTGCAGGGAGACAAAATCTGCAAATGCCAAGAGTTCCAGAGATGAACAAGCAAAATAAATAAGTCAGTAAATACTTTTAAAAATAAAGGACAGCTATGTATTTTAACTTAACTCTGAAGCACACACACACATAGGTTAATGGCTGTTTATGCATAACCCTTAGGCCGTCTTTTGACCAAGCTGGTTCCAGGGCTGGTTTGAAGCCAGACTAAGCATCGGCTCCTGGCTCTCAAAACTGGTTGTGTCCAGGCACCAACTCTGTGCTTGGCCAGAGTTGAGAACCGGTTCACACAGCTTGGTCCGCAGGTGGGGCAAAGAAGCAGAAAATGTGATCCCAAGGCCACCAAACCGGATCGCCTTAACACCTCAGCTGCGCCTAGAAATTCTGTCCATAAAAGTGAACAGACTCAGTGATCAATTCAACCTTCACTGGACATGAAACAGACTTCCTGTGAGCAATGCAGATCACGAAACACAGTCAAACACTTTCTCCAAGTCCACGAAACAAAAGCAGACAAGGAAAAAGGTGTACAGTTGATCCAGTGCTTCTCGACTGAGACCAGAACCACCCTGCTTCTTTTCAATCTAAGATGAATCTATCTAATGGACCCCCTCTCCAGGACCCCTGAACAGACTGTTGAGGAGTGGGATCTTTTTTATTGTTTCCTCTTTAAATAATAACATACCGCGGCATTTTTCAGCTCAAACACATGTTTGGGGAACTGAATAATAACCTTCCAGCTTGTAAGGCAGCAAAACAAGCAAAATGTGTTTGCAAATCACTGTAAGTTAGGAAACAATAGTGTAATGACATCTTTTGTTCAAACACTTTTGGGGTGGGACCGCTGCAGGTGCTGGGAGGCTGGCCCCTGGTGTGAGAAGATGCCCAGGATATTGTTTCCTGAAATAAATTAAGCCAGACGTTCATTTATTTGTAAATTTGAATACTTTTTAATAATTTTTTTCACTTACTTGTAAATATATGCACATTTTTATGTTGATTTTAATCTGTAAAGCGTGTTGTGTGACTTTTTGTATGAAATGTGCTGTACAAATAAAGTTTGATATGATATGATTTGAACTGCATTTAAGTTTATTTATGATTAATTTAGTAGACGGAAGGAGTGAAGACATGATCCTGAAGCATTCCAGAGGTGCCCTAAAACGATTTCCACAACAGCTGATAAAGATATTCCCATACACTGCATTGTTTCACTGGCACCACTTATCTCCTAGATCATTTCAAGGCTCCGTTTATCCTGTTTTACAGTTCTTGATTTAGCCATTAAAACCCTCTGCCCTCATTATTTCCATTCACCTTGATGAAAAGGACCATGAGCGGAAAAACAGAGCTGTGTTCAGTTTTTAAAGCCTCCACCCTGTCAGCTTTAAATACCACTTACACGCTGTGAACTGAGCTCAACCTCTGCGGATGGTCAGAATTCGTGAGCCCCTCGAGTGCATTCTACGAGGTCATTGGTCACAGGCAATGTCGTTTGTCATGCACAGTACTTGCAGAGGCTTTGCCTCACATGTGGGAAGTTTCATCTTCCCACTGACAGGTGTTATATGTCTTGTTTCTTAATGTGTGCATCTCTCATGATGTTGGTATTCCCAAACCGCATAACAAAAGATATATGTTAAGGACACTTAAAATGCCATTTTAGGAAGCAAACATGAGCATCTTTTATTCTTTAAATGTTGCTAAGTGATGTTTCAGTCACATGCTTCACAAAGGAAGCCCTCAAGCAGCAGCCTAAAATAGATAAGTGCAAATAGATTTGCTACTCTGCTGCAATGAAGCCACCCACTTATATGATTATTACTCTTTATGCAGCCATTTGACAGCATTATCAGCACTACGTTCTGCAGTGTACAGCATGAACTGTTGACTGCCTGAAACCCGGATGATCAGTCAGAACTGATGGAGGGCTGAATGTAATGTAAAAGTGTATTTTGGCCGGCTGATACTTAATCAGGAACAAAAAAAAAAAAACACAATCTCTTAGATTAAAGTAATCTCGTTTGAAAGGTCCCTTTTAATTCCTCCCTTTTGCTCTCTTATAATCTGATCAAACACATTTGCTTTTTGTTCCAGAAATCTGAGCCTGATTAGTGAACCTCTCCCTGCAATGCAGTTTAACTGTAGTGCACTATAAATTGGGTCAAGGCAGTTTTAGAGCCAATATTCACAATCCTCGTCTCTTGAGTCCAGAGTGCAGATGGAGGTATGAGGTCCCTGACACACTGAGCCTGGTATTTGAGTGGTTTTTCTATCGCACTGACCTACGTTTGATTCAGTCGTGTTATCTGCAAGGCGTGGACCTCACTGCAAGGTGTGGCAGTGTACAGCTGACAAGGCGACGGCTGAAGTTGATCATCACATGTGGCAGCTCTTAATAGTACAATCCTGTTTTTTTATCCTGTGAAGACAAGTGAACGGTGATACAGGGGAGTTAGAACTGATCAGTAGATCAGCGGGAATGGGGAACTGCCTTAAAACACTTCAGGAGTGACTTGAATTAATAGAGACTGAAACTTAAATATGCTTGTGTTTAGCTTCCATTGAGTGTATCGGCCATGGTAGCTGCACCCTCAGCTGAGGAAAGCCCTACAGGGGTGATGAAGTCGCTACAGTGGCACATTTACATGCGAGTTTTAATTCCTCTTTAATTCTGCTTTAAAGAGGTGAAAAAACCATGTAAATGCCTACCGGTAATTCCAAATGAAAATGATAATTCAGAATGAAGCTTAATTCTGAATAAAGGGGCTGGCTATAGCATCCATTCATTCCATCCATTTTCTACGGCTTCTCCATGAACGGGGTCGCAGGGGGGCTGGAGCCAATCTCAGCTGACATCTGGCGAGAGTTATTTCGCATGTTAAGCAGAATTAGTTCATTCCTCTATCATGTAAACCTTCATTCCACTCGAAGGTTGCACTTCTGCCTCCCGTCTTCCATATTCATTTTTTTTCTCCTCCTCAGCTGCTGAAACAAGTGTAGTATTATGCTTGTGGCAAGGTAGGTACTTCAAAAATATTATCAAAATTTAATCAAATAAAGGTACTCATTATGTGGGTTTTGCTAGTTTTTAATCTAAGTTGTTGTTTTCACTTTGGTTTTTATTCTGCTTGATGTTTCAGTACTTTTTAAACAAGCCCCGTGATTGAATGAAAGAGAAAAATTCACTAAAATCCATTGCTTGTTGTTAGTATAGATATATTTTCTTTATGAAATAGCGCGTATTAAAACAGATATAAATTGAACTATTTGTCTATTTGTTTTAGCTGTATTACAACAAATAACTTTGATTTGATCATACCTGTAAATTGCTTAAACATATTAAAATAGTGCTTGACATATAAAAAACTTCAATTTATTTCTGTTCATGTGTTTTAAGGCCAGTGCATGCTCTACAAGAACAGAAAAATCAGTTTGTTTTCTGAAAATGATAACAACAAGAGCAAAATTTCTTCTCAGGATAGTCCAGAACTTCAGGAGGAACCATGAAGTGCGTGGCCTCACCATAATCACTTGATAAGTTTGTTGACCCACCACACATGTTGTTTCAGTTTTCAGATCATTCTTATATACAAATGTGAGTTAGAACTACTATAGGAAGAAAAAAGCAAAGCTATGTAGAAATGATGTTCCTTTGTTCTGTTACAAGTTTCTGTAGTCAATATAAAGAAAGGAGTGGTGGAAATACAGCTCAGGGTGAAATGTGATGGAAAAATTCCAAAACACAAAATCTTAAATTCTCCCGTCTCCATTATGAAGTATTATTAGACAGCATTGTACAAATGTCCATTTCTATGCAGATGATACACAGCTTAATTTTCTGAAAAGTCTGATCCTATCGTCAGAACATCCAGAAAACTGCAGTGGGAGTTCTAATGATCAGAGATGATGCTACTCCAGTTTCATCTTCCTTTTTTCCACCCCAACCGGTCCAGGAAGATAGCCACCCTTTGTGGGTCTGGTACTGATGGAGAATTTCCTTCCTGGTTCTGGTTCTTATTCAGGTTTTTCTTCCTGGTTCTGGTTCTGATGGAGGCTTTCACATGCTTAACAAAGGGACGTGAAGCCACATCATGTGGTTAAGACCCCTTTTCAGGAACGATACATTTCAAAACTTCACAAATACCTCATTTTGTTTATTACACAAGTTATTCAGACACAGGATTGTGAATGAGGCCAAAATAAGCAACTTTACACAACATGAATATAAAGAAAACCAGTTTGACAGATGAATAAACACAAACATACACACTCTGAAAAGTGGGCAGGAAGTCCAGTCTAAGAAAAACCAGATTTATTTTAAAGGCCTGTGTGACATCATACCAACCTCCAGTGGTGGGCTCCTGCTAAAAATAGCAAAGACGTCAAAGCACTGGGACATATATGTCCATGAAGTGTGCGGAGAACATTCCCCAGATAACAGCAGATGGCTCCCAGATTACAGCCCCTGTGGGGAGACGGTGATGAGCTCGCCCACACACGCCTGACACATCTCACTCCAGGAGCTGGTGCTCACCTGCAAAAGGGAGAAAAAAAAACAACATTAAGCTTTTCAAAATTACGGTGTGTGAGGTTACAGAGGCCACGGGGCTTTATTTTTGGCCTTCCACACAATGAATGTTTCTTGACCCTTATCTCAGACTATGATGGAAAGAATCAGATAGACTTGGTGAAACTTACAGCTCTGCAACTGCGTCAGAAATTTAGGATGTTCTGATTGGCCAAAGCCTCGAGAACAGTTCCAGGTGATGGATGTAGAAACTATTGTATTTCAGTAGTTTCACTCTTAGCTACAAAAGTGCACTTCTGCATCTCTTGTTGCTAACGTGGTCTTGCTTTTTCTTTGCAATAAAGGGAACCAAAAAGCAGCTCCACAATTCTTTTTGAGAATTTAAAACATGAATAAAAAATGAGTGAGCAAGGCCAGGCAGAAAAACTGCGAGCTCAGGAAATCCCATCTTTCATGACAAGCTGATGGTTGGAAGGCCTTATTTCAGCTCAATGAAGTCATCATTGTCGTGTGTTTCTCTCATGTGCATAATGAGTTCGGCCAAAGTCTGGCTCTGCTGCCGGGTTTTGCTGTAAAAAGGAGGAAAAAGTGTGAGGGAAGGGGGTTGGGAGTCCACGACATCATCTCTCCAGGCCTTTTATGGAGCTCTCCAGTGGAGGGCTGTGAGTGCTGGCCCACTTTCCCATCAGAGCTTCCCAGCCTCATCTTCTCTCCCCCTGGGAGCCTGGAACATGCGAGTGACTGAGCACAGACTTACAGACATCTGAGGAAAACACAACAGAGATGTGCTGGACAGATATTCAAAGACAGAGGCTGCACCAAACCTGAAAGAGTTGCATCATTTATCATGTGCACTTATGAGGGGAATAAACTACAACATGATGTTATCGTGGTATCAAGGTCACAATTCATCATGGTTTTAGACGGTTTAATGTGTGCTGAGAATAAGACAGGAAAAAAATTAGGGGATGTCGGTTGCTGGCGGTGATCACAACCATCATTGTATTCCTTGATGTTGTCCAGAGCATAAGTGGGTTGGAGCTCTGTGTTCCAGAGACAATCTGATAGAAACACAGAGGGAAGAGGAGGAATAAGGCATGTTGCTGTTGTGGTGGCTCGCTGTGGTTGTATGGCCCCCTTCTCATCCTAAGGTCTCATACATGAACCCTGACCAGCGTCGACCTTCACACACAGAGCAACACTCACCAGAAAGGGTGAGATCGTGGAAAATATAAGGGAGGGGGCGGGGCGTCCGAGTGCAACATGGAACAAGAAGCTGATGTAGCAGATTGTGTGGGCAAGCTCAGTGTGTGTGTCTGTGTAGAAGTACAGATAAATGTGACAATGCAGTCAAACGCGAATGAAAAGAATATGTGGGCACGAATGGCTCTGACATCCTCAACCTGCTGCAGAAACAATGAGCTTCGCTCTGAGTGGGTGGACGGATTATTTCTGTTAGACTAAAGCCACAAAATCTGAAACCACATGAAACACAAGTGTCAATTTACATCAAGCATGAGCCTCACAATAAAAATCACCAGGTTAACTCGGAGTTTGATGTTTTTATAGTTCCAACAACATGGAAAATCTTTTAGTGGAATGAATTTATTTATGCACGTTACAAACTACGTCAGCAGATTTTTACCATAAATTGTGAAGATTGTTTTTAGTTAAGTAAATCAGTCAGATTAAATAAAAGAATAAAGAGGGTAGACATTATTGTATCACAGGCTTTTTGGATTCATCACTCAGATTTGTTTGTATTAAACTCCTGCATGCAGCTAAAGCAAAACCCTGATGAAGCCAATCAAGGATGAAATCCTAAACAATATTCAAAGTGTCATATTGCTGATAAAAATGAATATAGAAAGGATGTTGCGTCTTAGGCACAAAATACATTTGTGTAGAAAAATATCACAAAGGAGGAGGGAAACATTGCAAGAACATGTGGCTAATAAACACATAGCCTGATAATTAAAAGGAAGACTCTGCATTAGAATAAGCAGTGCAGATAATGGATGAATAGATAAAGTCACGAAACAAAATAAAATATCCAACCATCCAGTTTCTACCCTGGACAGGTCGCCAGTCCATCCAGGACCCAAAATGAAATAATATATACAAAAATTCCTTCAAACTAATGAACACAACTTGACACAATATAATCCAAAATAAAATAAATATTAAAATAAGATTAAAAGAAATAAAGTTTAATAAAACTTAATGAGAGAAACAGTTATGACAAGACTTACAAGTAAAAGTAAATTAAGCAGATAAGTATAAAGGTGAAAAAGTGATATAATAATTCAATCTTTTTTTTTTCATGTTGCTTATTCCAATTCAGGTTCGCAGCTGGAGTCTATCCCAGCAGCCATTCAGTGACCCTGGACAGGTCACCAGTTCATCATAGGACAACACAGAGACAAACAACCAGTCACACACACATCACTCAAAATTTCAAATCAAATAACCAACATATGCTGTCATCCAAACAACCACGTGGAAGATGAAGGATTATTGGACAGCTGCAAAGCCCACTATGTACTAAATTAGTGTTGAAATGGTCAAATGAATAAAAGTGGCTCATGATGTTTGAAAGATGAATGTTACAGACACACCACTAATAAGCTGGTTATTTCTCTATTCCTCTCATAAACAACAGCAAAGCATCCATATATTTGGATACCATGTGACTAGAGGATTCTCCCTTTCTGATTATTTGAGACATAAAGTTGATCTATCCATTCTGTGAAGAGCTTAAGCGTCTCGCTACATTTGATGAGCATTTCACTGGAAAATCGTGAAACGAAGCAAACCATTTGTGCATTTTTGCACAGGGATATAAAAGGTAAGACCTGTTGCCTTGAATGATGTTTTTCTAACCTTGCAGATTTATGGTCCTCGCTGCCGTTTCTCAGGGAGGACACGCTTCTGCCTCATCAACCCAGAAGAGTTTCCCCTGTTGCCATGGCACCCGTACTTCTGTATACCTCACAAAACCTTTTGCACCCTTCTAGGCCTCTCTGCCTTCTGGGTTTTAGCAGATCTCCTTTGGCTCAGAGAAACTTCAGTTACCAGCAACAGGTTTTAAACCACTACGAGACCTATTATGGTCAAATAAGACACTATGACCAGCCGGGAACAGCATCTCCACCCCTGTAAATCTGAGAGTGTTGCCTCGTGTTCAGGGTGCTGTGACAAGACAAGGCCCAGAGGTCACGGCTCCAGGTGATGTGTTTCCATAAGGCTGTGAGAGGAAATGCACATATATGGTGTGGTTTTTATTTATTGCTAGCTCTTTTACTGGAGGTCTCTCTTCCATCTGCAGGCTCAGCTCTGCTAAAGCAGCAAACCTGGATGTCTGCGTGGGATTCAGTCTTGAATCCCCCCTCCCCAAAAAAAGCCACAATTTTTATCTACTGTATACGTTTGGAATAACTTGGAAGGTGAATGTATATGCTTTAAAGCTCTGTAAAAGCTAAACCTGAACTCCTAAAAAGCAATAATCTGAGAGTGTAAATAGTTGTGAGGTCTGGACATTGTACAGATGAGCTCAAAAGGACGATATGCTTTAGCAGGGTGCTGAATACAGCAGGAAATCTGGCTAAGTTCCGCAGCCTCAACATGCTTCCCACGGTGACTGCGGCGGTGGCTCGCTGACCCATGGCACAAGCATCTTTATCTGAAAGCGTATCACCCAGCCTGAGGTCCACAGTCAGTGTTTCCTCTGTCTGCCTGACTTTCATGTACAACGGCGATTCCCTTAATCTTTTGGCTCATAAATCTTTTGGGTTTTTACACATAAACTAAATGGAAACGAGTGAAAAAGCTGTAATTAAAAGCCATCACACAGTGACTCCTGAGCTTCATTTGTCACTTCAAGGCTACTAAAGTAGATCCAAATATCTACTGTAAGCCTTCAACAGATGTTTTCTTATTTTACCTTTGAGAGAAAACGGCATTAAGAAATGTAAACAGCTCTTCAAAGCTTCAATAAACAATGTTTTATAAGAGCAATAATTCCAATGATTTCTTCTCTCATGGTGTTACATGTAAGCAGCAAGAGCTGCAGTTTCATCTGAACACTTCCTTCCACAATAAGGGAAATTATTTGTGTCCTTTAAGCCTGAAAACAAGCAACCACTAGAAATATTGGTCTTAAGTCACATTCACTCCAAATGATGTTCTAAGACTCAAATGTTCTTCCCCAAACCTTTCAATGCATTTCCACTTTTATAGTTTTATTTACACATGAAAACAAATTCATCCATCCATCCATTTTCTACTGCTTTTCCCTGAACGGGGTCACGGGGGGGCTGGAGCCAATCCCAGCTCACAACGGGCGAGAGGCGGCGTACACCCTGGACAGGTCACCAGTCCATCACAGGGCCCATGAAAACAAATGAAAGCAGGAAAAGAATGGAATAAGCAAGAGAAACAAAAGGGATTTATGCAAAGAGTGGGAAGAAATCTCCTCCCATCAGCAAATGTTTAGTGGATTAGAGAATTAAAATATGTCATTTATATATATGTTAAACTAGTAGGACCCAATACTGATCTCTGGGGGACCCCTTAAGCAATCTCCATAAAATCAGACATTCACCTGATGTCAGTATTGAATAATTGATTGTATCAAATTCTTCCTAAAATTGTGTAAATGTACCCGTTGTGTTCTCTTTGATCTAATGCATTTATTAGCTTCTTCATTACGTCCATCATTGCCAGGAGAGATGTCCAGTTTCATTGTCCTAGCAACATTATCAGCTGATATCGGCATTAAAATGTGGTATCGGAAGTTATCGATACTGGTTTTTACTGTGTGACAACTTTTACACTGCATGTAAATGTTACATATCAAAGTCTTCAGTAAAGTCTTCTCCAACTCAAAATAACCAGTTTTATAAATATATTTGTTTGTTTGGTGCAACTTAGAAATAAATCTTGTGGCTGTGACATCATCAAACCACATTGTCACTTGCAGCATAAGGAAAAGGTTTTGCAAATATCTCAAACTACAGACATCATATTTTTATGACATCATACAGACATCATAAAAAGATCAAATGATGTTGGCTAATATCTGTTTTTAATAGTTGGACGTAATTTGTATATTATATATAAGAAAGCAATATCAAACATCCCTAATTCCCCGTGATGTTGTCCTCTTCTCTCTGTGAAATCTTACAGACTCTGGTTCAGAAGTCCAAATTTCTTCACTAAGTTCCTAATCTGTTGGTAAAACGTTTTTCAAGGACTTTTAAACTTGTGGGGAGAGGGACACTTTGCTGTAGTTTGTTCCCTTACGTGAATAATAGTTAACTTGTTCTTTTTATATTTCCTGTAGAAATGAGCCAGAGGGGAAGGAAAACATTGTGCACCATATCAGTGTCATCACAGTCGGTTGAGGGTTTATTACAATGTTTAACCTCTGACTGATCCACTGCTGAGAGAGAGTATCGATGTCTCACACATGCCCGCTCTGCTGTGCTCACACATCCACACAGACCGACCATATTCATACCATAATTATCACCATGGGTCTCAATAGAATATTTGAGTTATACTGTAGCTTGTTTAATATATTCAAGACACCTTTGATATTCTTTTTGTCATTTAATATATTTCAGAACTGTCTTCACTCGCTCTTATTGCTCAGCTTGTTTGTATAGATTTTATACTCTGATTCTTTAGATCTAAAATGATCACATTTCAATAAAGATCATTTTTGCACATATTTGTAAACCCAGTTTTTATATTTATGATTATTATTGATTATTTCAATTGAACAGTATTTATCATACAAGGACCTAAATACATGCAGAGATGTATTATGTGTCATGTCCATGTCTTCATCGTTGACAATGTCCTAATCTCATGACTCATTCAGTGTAACTGCACCCTCTGTTTGTAATCCCTTATAAATACCTTTACTGCCTTTTCTTTGGTACTTTTTTAATCCCATTTCTGCCATCAAATAAACACTTGCAACGTCCTCTGTGCAGCAACAGCATCTGTGTCACCTGCAGAAAAGGAGACATCCTATTATTGGACGGTAAAAATTATCATTCAAAGTGCAGCAAACATTAAAATAACACATTTTCTTGCTTTTATCAGTATTATTGTTTTCATCTTGCTTTTGTTGTTGTTTTGCATCTTTTTTTCTTTCTGGCATTTTTTAAGCTGTTATAATTTTCTGGCTTCATGCACTTTTTTCCCTGTAAGACACTTCGGTTGCTGAGTCGGGTTTAATACTGGCACTAATTACAAACCTGCACTTCCTGAATAAATGAAAATAATATTGAAAGCAATGATTAAAGTCATTAGAAATTATGCAAAAGCACTTGGAGAGTGCAGACCTGCACCAGGCAGCTCATTTCCACCCATATGGGAAGAATTATTTTAAAAAGTCCTGTGTCCACTTCCTTTCAGATCACTCCCTAAATATAATCAAATCTGGGACAAGCTGGGACACACTCTCGCTACCCTGAATTAGAATAAGCGGTACAGAATATGGATGGATGGATGGATGGATTGCTAATTAAAGATTCTCCTGGATAAGCTGGTAGGTGCAAAGATAACTGAAGTCCGCATGGTCTGCGCAAACTGTCTGTACATTCCAGTTCAGCCTGTGGGAGGTGTAGTGGATTATCCTGAAAGGGTAAATGAGCTGCCATTTATGACCAAACAGACACAGTGAGTGATGTCTCTGCCTTGTTACACTGCCCTCTCATGGCAAGCAGTGGAACAAACCCTGAAAAAAGTCAGCTTTGTGTACATGGCCATGCTTTGATAGTCATCATCTGTCCTGAGCTTGCTCATCAGCAGGCAGCTCTGAGTGGGAAGCACATAAAAAGAAGGACTCTCACTGCAGTAAATCTCTGGCATGTGTAGGCACATATGACTCACACCTGGACAGATTCCCTGTTTTCAGGCCTTCTTTGCTGCTTGCCTCCATCAATGTGATGCTGAAGCTTTTGCTTCTGCTTGGTCTCAGACAGCAGAATGTGTATATTTCAGAGTATGGACAAGTGTTTCATACATCCATACTGTGTTGGCTTATGAGAACTAAAGTGTGCTGATCGCCGTCTCTCAGATACAGCTTATTTGTGCACACTGATAAGGATCGTGGTCAGACCAAAAACTGTCTCTTGATACTTGTTGTCCAACAAGAGCCACCACATCCTGTACCGTTCCCACAGCCGGACCCTCAGCTCCTCATCCCAAACCCAGCTCAGTCACGTGATCTCTGTGATCTGAGTATCACAAGCTAAAAGATGAGGTTTGACGTTGTTAAGGCTGTGCAGCTTGTGAGAACTGTGTTTGTACTCGTCTGTACCAGCTCCCTCCTCAGGAAGCATGATGTTATTTGTATAACCAGCAGCAGAGGGAGCTGATGTTTAGGGAATGATGAAGAGCTTTAACTCCCAAATAAAGACTAACATTGACAAATCATCATCAGAATGGCTTATAAAGTGATATAGCATATCTGTGTTCCTGGGACATCCATCTGGAGGTACTCTTGTTTCTGATACTGTCCTGACCTTTTTTCTTTAATATGCATGAGAAACATGCTGATTCTTCCTCTGGTTTTTGTTGTTTAGACTTTTATGAGTATGCAATCTGTCTTTCTGTACTATATATAAAGAAACTAACTCACCACAATATCTTACATGCATCCAGCTTTTTACTTCTTAATATAATGTGTTTATTGAACACAATTTAAACAGAAGATAGCATCGGGGTACAAATGAATGACGTTTTAATGCCATTTTTCATGCTTAAGCTTTATGTAGTGTAAGGAGAGATCTCGTATCTTAATGTGGTCTTCTTGACTAAACAAAGGAAAGAAAATAAACTGCATCTGTGAAGTAAGGAAAAACAAAACCACTAAAGAAAGAATTATGTTGAACAACTGGATCAATGATCTTCACACAGCAGGAAAATATGAAATATTATGATATGACAGGTGATGATCTAAAGAAGGCTTTAGCCTCTAAAGCTTAAACAGATCATCTACTCACACAAAATGAATGAAAACATAAAAGTAAAATTAAATAAAAAAAACTAAACATTTAGAGGAATTTTACACTATTTTCAACTATTTAAAATCTAATTAATCTTTACACAGAACTGTGTATTTATCTCAGACAGCACTGCTGTAAAATAAATATGATTCTCAGCTTAAATCACTGCATGAACTCAGGAAGACTTCCAGAAATTACTGTCTGTGAACACAATTCACCCTGAAATCCACAGATGCACCAACATCCACAAACACCATCATGCAAACAATGATTTTATAATGTGAATGAGTTTAACACAAACACTGGGCAATGCATAGCCATGACCTGATTATACTGTTAATTCCTGTGGAATATTTTCTTCCAAAGTTACCAGAAGTTCCATTAAAGTGTCAAATGCAAATTGTATTTGAACCAGTCAAGGCTGCTGAACTGGTCCGCCTGCTGGCATCTAGGGAATTACGAAAGCAGAAATCCAGTAACAAGGTCCAGGAATGCAAAGCAACTAGAATCCTGCATCAGAGCAGAATGAGGGGACATCCTAAAACTACAGCAACTGCTCTGCTCAGATGTTTAAAGGCAGATGTTAACAGAAGAGATGCTGCACAATGCTAAACCTCAAACATTTTAGAACTACATTTTACTGATGCATTTCTGCCATCACATTCTAAATGAGCTCACATCTGCTATTAACCCGTTTATTAAATTGTTTTTTTAAATAAGATTTGTACATCCTTGTACTCTGTTTTCATCAAGCGATTACACAGCACTCCAACCTTTGCGGAATTGGAGTTGTGTGTGTGTGTATATATATGTGTATATATATAAACAATCACTATGATATAGTGATTGTTAAAGGATTTAAGCATGTTATATATTTAAAACTACTAGGTGTGTCTTCAGTGTTTAATTTAGCACCAGAATTAGCTTCTTTCAAATAAATTATCTATGGTGAGACCTCTACCGTCGTATATTGGTTCCGTGGTTACAACTACAGCCAATCAAAATATAAGATGGAGGTAGAATGACAGCAACTGTCGCAAAAACTATCGCAAACCCACCGGAAGTGCCGTGCTGTAGCCCCTGATCCTCGGCCCGTGAAACCCCTTCGGCCTCTTCGTACGGCACCCTAGCTGTGGACGGTATGTGTAAATGATACGATCCGTGAAAATAATGTAATTTGTAATTAATTAACAGTTTCTCAATGCCTCTTTTACTTTGTGTGTTTCAGAACTATGCCAGCTAAAGGTCCTTTGCAATCTGTCCAGGTATTCGGACGTAAAGTAAGTAAATGGGGTGAATTTATTCCACGTGTGGTTCTGTAGCTACGCTGAAATGCTAGCGGTCTTAGGCTAATCATTGGTGTGGTTATAGACGGTAATGTAACTATAATAACCATCTTACCTACATTATTTATTTGAAAATGTTACTTTTAAGACCACTGCATAGATTTATATCCGCTACATGTGAATCAGGGATCATGTGAGTCTGCGGGTTAGCCACCGGTTAGTTTAGCTCTGTGCTAGCTAAACTCGGTGTCTAGCAGGTTTATGACTACTGAGATGTTACAAAAATAGTTTAAGTTCATGATAACCTTTAGAAATATCCACATAAATTTCCCTTCTCTTCGCAACACAACGTAGTACTTGCAAGCAAAAACAATTAAATGTCAGACGGACGTATCGTGAAAGTTTTCTAGCTTAAATGTTTTAATAACTCAACACATGTTTTGCTTTGGCTTCATTTATAAATGTTCGTCCTATTTTATGTTTTTTCTCGTAGAAAACCGCCACAGCAGTAGCCCACTGCAAGAGGGGTAATGGTCTGATCAAGGTGAACGGCAGGCCCCTGGAGATGGTGGAGCCTGCCACTCTCCAGTACAAGGTTAGCTCCTGGGATAAAGCTTAATATAAAAATATAGCCGTTACCATGACAGCCAGGCAAGAGAGCATGCTATCTGGTGATTTTGTCAGAATGGGACATGATGGCACAGGAAGTATATAATTAAAAATAAGTGATTTCCTATTTAAGATGTTATTGCTCCTAAATGAGTGATTTTGTCTTTGTTCATTTTATTTTGCAGTAAACTACCTGTTATTAGTTGATTTTTTCACAGGCCTGAAAAGATATACGATGATGTGGTGTTCAGCTTTACATCCAAATTTTTTATGATGTTAACAGTCAGTTTTACATTTGAGCCAAAACTTCCATTAAAAAGTTTTGCGTTAACTTGTGGCAGCAAAATATAAAGTAAGACTGTATGACATGTCCTAACTGTATGTGTTTATTATGATCTAATCTTAAGAAACATGCTCATGGTGGTTTATGGGTGGTATAGTTTGCTTAAGCTGCATGTGTATTAGACCAAAATAAGGTCATATTTAACTGTGTAATGGGTTTTAACAGGTTTTTTATTCTTAAAGACTATTGGACATGATATGGACTTTTTGCTTAACTGGGTGCACATTTAATGATCATATAGAGTAAAATTTTTAACAAGCTTTTGTTCATTCCAGCTATTGGAGCCAGTGCTGCTGTTGGGAAAGGAGCGTTTCTCTGCAGTTGACATCAGAGTCAGAGTTAAGGGTGGTGGACATGTCGCACAGATCTATGGTAAGCAAAACATCCCTCTTTTGTTGTTTTGGTTTACCACTGTTATACAATCGTGTTAGTTTCTGGTCATTATTGTTTGTCAGACTTTAAACTATTAATCTCTTTAACAGGTTCCCTTAGAATATGATGGTTTATTACACCCAGTACTACTTTTACTATATATACTACTAATATACACACATGCAACGTGCAGGCATATGTACCTAATTCATGTATAATTGTCTTCCAGCCATCCGCCAGGCCATCTCCAAAGCCCTGGTTGCATACTACCAGAAGTGTAAGTGTTAAAATCTGGTTTCTTTAAGGAAACATGCCTGAGACCAAAGTACTCTGAACATGGTGCACTTGAGGGCAGTTTCAGTGAAAGACCAATATTTATCATGAGTAAAACCTTCTGGCATAATTCATAAAAAGTGGAATTTATAAAGTAGACGCATTACATATGTAGCTTTATACATCCATATCTGAACTACAACATATCTATCACAAGAAACTGCTGCTATAAGACTTATGGTAAATCTGTGCTGCAGAAGACGTGCTTTCTAAAACGTAATCACAGAGCACTAAACTGACAGTCATCTTGTCCATGTAGTGTTGGTAACGGAGTATTTAGTTGCTTATAGTATGCAGTTATAGAAGTAAGTAGCAGTGAGCTCAGAATAAGCTGAATTGGTGTTGTGCTGTTGCAGATGTGGATGAGGCCTCCAAGAAGGAGATCAAAGACATCCTGATTCAGTATGACCGAACCCTGCTGGTCGCCGATCCACGTCGCTGCGAGTCCAAGAAGTTCGGTGGACCTGGAGCTCGTGCCCGCTACCAGAAGTCCTACCGTTAATCACTCTGTACATTTTCATAATAAATTGGAGAAACAAAGTGATAATGTTTTTCTTTGCCTTGTCTTTGCTTTATTGATGGCTAAGCATAGTTGCTTGTGTAGAGATGTTAGCAATAACCTCATGTATGCACTGCGAGTGTGTTCATTGAGCAGACTGGTAATTTAAATGTAGGATCTCCATCTCTGAAGTCTTATTGGAAATGCACCAATCTGTTCTCTGAATGAAGCTGTCCACACAAACAATGGTGTCATGTGATCATGTGAACATCACTTCCATGTCAGGATGTTTCCATCTGGCCTGAGAGCAGCCTCATCAGACCAGGTTTTACCAGTCTGAGTGATGACAGCTTGCTGCTGAACGGCTGCATTGTAGGTGCAGGGCAGAGGAGCTGGATACTGTTTTAACATTTGCAAAGAGTTTGCACCTGGTTTTCTGTGGTGGAGAAGACGATGATGTCCATGAACACCCTGCTCTTTCTGAAGTTTAGCATACGAGACAGGCTTGTTCAACAATGAGTGACTGCAATCTGATGGAAGTACCCGGAAGAAGCACGGCAGCTGTTTCTGTTTTACCTGCTCATAGTGAAACCAAGCAGATGTAATTTATTCCCATGTCCTCCATCCTTTACTTTTACTGCAAATGTGGACTTCGTAGTGGAAAAGTGAAGGTAGTTTGAAGAGAAAATTAGACTAAATTACTAATTTATCTTCCACACGAGGAGGCTGATGGATGGAGAGATGATTTTTAGATCGATATTCAGATATCAAAATATACATAAAAATATGAAGAGGGTTTTTTAACATAGTTTTACATTAAGTCAAAGTTCTTGTAAGTAATCCTGTCTTAAAAATGTAATTTGATTTAAATTATTTAAAATTTTTATTCAATCAGATTTTTAAAGTTTCTCATTTTATTTAAAAATGTAATATTTGAATATATCTGTTTTCAGGTTGCAGTAGCTGCCCAACAGAGGGCGATGTATGACAGTGAGAGGAATCTAATCAGTTTTTTCCTCTTAGAGGCCATGAGAGACTGTGTTCAGATGTTTGTTTAATTGCAGCTAATTAAAAATAACTGGAAATATAATATATAACTGTAAAATAAAAAAATATTCCACACGATCAAATTCAGGGGAAATATACAATGTAAATCCTAATTGTTTACTGGTCATTGCTGCTTTCCTTTAGCTCTGAGAACAAACACAAACAGTACTATAACCTACGGAGCAAATGTGATGAATGGTATGTAACAGCTTTGCTGTGCTGGAACAGCAGATTTAATTAATCTATCTTGTGATTTAACTATAATAAATTCTAGTGCAGGAAATTCTCTTTAAAAACATTTCCTCCCATGCTTCGATTATATCCAGACTCATCTTTTATTCTACATTAATGTGATTGAGTGATATGTGATAATATTCTACATGTGATGATTTTAACCAAAGCAATTAGCCTACCATGCATGTGTTGTAGGTGGGAAGAAGCCACTAACAATAGTTTCACATAAAAATGCTGTATTTAGTCTTCGCTCGTACTTTTTTAAAAAAAATTGTGCTGATGTGCACAAACACTCCACACCTCGTCACAACAACAGGAGCTCAGTGAGGTGAGCTGAGACCCAGATGTTGGAGGACCTCTCTGTAGGCCGCCTGCATCAGCCCGTTCCCGCTCCCGGGGTGGATCAGGCCTGTTTACAGCCCTCCAATAATCACCACTGCAGGGAAGCCCACTCCCCGCTGCTTCTGTTGTTTACTACTGTTTATTTTCAGCCCCTCCCTGATACATCACCCCTAAAGGCCACAGTGCTACACTGGGGGCACTCTGCACCTGTGGAAATGTGTGTATGTGTGTGTGTGTTTACTTACCGAGAGCAGGGGTGAAACCGTTGGGAGGATAATGCATCAAGCTGCAAGGAGGGAGGGGGGCTGCAGCAAAAACTCCTATTATCACTTTATGGTGGCAAAAATGGCTCTATTTCTATTTTTGCACATTTCAAGAAGAAGAAGAAAATATGTGAACTTATAACTTCTTACATCTAACAATAAGGAATAAAACTGCAATAAAAATACGTTGTCAAAAACCGTCATTATTGACCTTTTATAATCATAGCTGCAAATGTTCTCCAGGGAACGGGTAGCTCATTAGTATAGCATATAGCAAAAACTCGTTAACATGTGTAACTGCATAACTGATCACTTTCTTGCCTTATATTGCATTGAATAAGGCTTAAGTGGTTCCTCACCGGCTAATAAATCATGAATTAAAGCCCACAGGAGCCATTATAAATCTCTACGAGGCTATTCTAACATAAATTGAAGAAAAGAGAACGCGTCAGTGCAGAAGGTGGTTTAATGGAGCTTTATAACCTTGTATGTGTGACATAAAAAGAAATATGTTGCCACCTGCATGATGTGTCTTCCCTCGGCTGAACAGGCTGATACTTTGATTCAGTCACTGCCACCTTTCTGTTTCTCTGCTAATTTAGGAAGCTGGAAGACTGTGATGGTAAATCATTTAATTCGATGTGGAACAATTAAGTGTCTGGATTATTTTAAGTGATGTGATGTAATTAGTGTAGAATTTATTTCTTTATACGCACACACACAGAGTGGGTCCAGCATCTGCATTTTCCCTCCGTTCACACCTCTGCCTCTCCACACAAACACTGAGGTGTCAGTCCAGGATGCATTTTGTCATCTCTTACACTTCGTCCTCCTTCCCCTCACAACACTGTTAGAAACACACTGTTAGCACAGAGATGCAGCAACAAAACTCACCTTCACACAAAGGTTAAAAAGAGAAGGAAGGATTTCCATTTCCATTTATCGACCAGTGCTTTTTCCTCACAGCAGTGGTCGACTGCACGGCGAGTCTTAAAACAACTGGTTGTGTTGCATCAGGGAACTGAAGCAGATAGCACCAAAAGTTGGTTTTGTTGAGAGGAAATGCAGCTCAACAAGCTGCTGTTAGGGCTCAGAGGGAAAATGAGGGGTTGTCCTTGAGGGGACATGAGTCTTTTACTAACAGCATTAAGTCCCTCAAATGAAAAGAAACGAGTTAAAAGAAACATGCTGGGAAAAGCTTACATGTTTGCCTGTTGGATGTTCTTTATTTACTTCCGTGCAAAGCTGCATGGTAACAGTGATCCTGAACAGGACAGACACAGGAAGAGGGAGTGTGAAGAAGAGAAGACAAAGGTCCAGTAGAACAGCGATAGAAGCAAAACAGAGAACCAGTCAATAGCTGCTGTAACAAACAAAGCAGACAATCATCAGGAGGACCATTAAAAAGCATGAAATTATGAATAACTGGAAACGTACTCAGAACACAGACCTTTACCAGCAAGCTCCTATAATTCCACCCACACAGGTCCTGATCATGATCCACCATCAGATTCCTGCAAACATTCACTATGAATCCACATGTTGTGGTGTTTGCTGCTTGTTCTCCAGGATCCACATCGAGCTTTGATATCTTGTAAAACCTGTTGGGATTTTCTCACCATTTATTGAGGAGTTATGTGTGTAGAAATGCTCCGATCTCACAATGAGAGAGAATTCTTCACAGCATTCCTGGATCCAGATGCTGATCCGGATCATTCCCAACATTTTGTGGAATCTCCATTAGACAAAGACCAAAGCAAAGTGTTTTTCTAGGGAATACTTATTTATTTTCTACACCACTTAATCACATTTAATACCCATCCATGCAATTACCAGGCAAGCGGCAGAGTAACCCTGGACAGGTCGCCAGTCCAGTGTAAACTCAACACCAAAAACACAACAAAAACAGTCTGAAAATAATATTTTTTAACACAAATGAGAAGATTTAGTCTCATTCCTGCATTACAAACACGACAGGTTAACATTATCATTCTGGAGCCTCATTTATCAAACTTCTAAATTTCATTTTCGGAATAAAGTTGTGAATGTAAATACACAAAACATCTGTAGCACAGGATGTGGTAACATTCGTTCACTCAATAAAGTCGTGTTATGCTCTTTTTAGAAGACATCTTTAATGCAGTGGGGGAGTTCTCAAGCCACAACCCTCCACGGTAATGTAAGTTGGTGTTTTGCAGCTTGTTTCTTTTTTCTCACCTTCTCTCTTTGAGATTATGCAAAATTCAGATTCCCAGTATGATTTGTGTACTTACTTTGCTGTCCTACTTTACTAATTTCACATATCTTTATTTATAAAAGATAAGATATAAAGATAAATATTATTCAGTGACACATGCATACTGAATAATTATTTATGGAATGATGTGTATCAGAAACAAAGGAAAAATGGTTTGATATCAAACTCAACACTAAAGAAATCATGTTACGGCACACAGGCGAGTGCAGGAGGATCATTTCTGCTTTGCAGTCTGCTTCTGCAACAGGGACTCAGACACATTCGGAGATCTGATCTCACTGAATTTGGATCTGGATGTGGATTTCATCTGACTGTAAGTGGAACTGAATCTTGATCTTTGGCCTCTTTTGTAAACAGCACACACACACATCACCCAGTTTCTGTTTATAAGTGGAGATAAACACTAAATTTGGTGCACGTGAGGGGGCGTCTTGTCCTGGAACGTCCTGATAAGTCTATCTATCTAATTTCCATCCTCGGCAGGAAGCTCAGCAGGAAAAAAAGCAAAACGAAGGAATTTTATGGAATGTGAGGTAAAAATGGACATCACTTGTAGAAGATAGAGGAGTGTCCACATGTCACAGATGCTGTCAGCGTGTCTCATCAGAAGACCGGATAATTAAAAAAAGTAAAAAGAAAGTGGTCAGACATTAAAGTGGAGGGAAAAGCATGTCGCCGTGTAAAGCAGGAGCATTCACGCCATCTTACTGCTACTCACTCCCACAGATTAGAAGCTAGCAGGGAAAACACATATGCTGGAAACAAACGCAGCAGAGACACCGTTTGTTTTCTGGTAAGATCTTGTCCTTTCTGTTTCCCTGCTGAGTTTGCAGTGCTGCAGTTGTTGGATGGGGTGAGGACAGTGATTCAATTCAATTCAACTTTATTTATATAGCCACTTCATGACAGTGTCATCTCAGGGCGCTTCACAGACATCATATTGAGCCAATTCATCAAAATAGCCTGGATAAGGGAAACCAAAATATTGCATCAAAGCTATCCTTCAATCCAATCTCCCATCCTGAGCTGCATGAGGCGACAGTGGGAAGGAAAACTCGCTTTTAACAGGAAGCAGAACCTCCGGCAGAACCCGTCTCAGGGAGGGCAGCCATCTCCTAGACTGGCTGGATGAAGAGGACAGGAAAGACAAGATTCCCCTGCACCTCGTGTCCCCCAGCAGTCGTGTCCTTGCAGAGGGATTTGGGGAGAAATAAAGAAGTCCCGGCAGGAATTGCACTAAATCAAAACTTTGTGAATAAATAAGATTTCTCTACTTCTTCTGTGGTAATCCACTGTGCATCCCACTCTTTGGTTTGTGTTTGTGCACTAGGTGCACGAGGGCTTCACGTTTGTCAGTGTGACGTGTTGACACACCTGGACACTCCTTCCCTGGGTTGAACTGGTGGTCCCAGCTGATCCAGTTTCTACTTCCTGTTTTTGTAGTCATTTGACTTTTTAATATTTTAGGTTTTAGTTATCATTTTAATCTAGTTAATTTAATTTTTATAGTTCAATAATAAACATACAATATATAAATTTGTCCCATGGACCAGTTCCCCTTCGCCCAGTTCTGACTTTAACTCCCCAACAGAAGGTTGTAGAAGCCCTGGGAGGCTGTTTTGTCCTCATGTTGAGCCTGGGAGATTAAAGAAGCATCAAGGTATCCTGTTTCTACTTATAAATGCAACATGTCCAAGTGAACCAGTCTGTTGTTTCTTAGCTGCTATGATTGATTGATTGATTGATTGATTGATTGATAGATAGATAGATAGATAGATAGATAGATAGATAGATAGATAGATAGATAGATAGATAGATAGATAGATAGAT
>JBAMHV010000025.1:17705875-17721520 GCA_037177535.1 Pseudomugil gertrudae | reverse complement strand
TCTGTCACTGAAGCTGCTCCTCTGCCTGGAGGTGGCGCTGTGCAGTGGATGACTTGGATTGTCTATGATGGACAGGATTAATATCTACTTAATGTACATCTGGTGCACATGACAGGAAAGACTCCTGGTTCCACCATCCATCCATCATATCAACATATGACCTCTGAACCCTCTGTGTGGTTATTTACTGTTTATGCAAAATACATTAGACATTACAGAAGTTATCATCACAGCGGCTCAGCGAAGTAATGGCAACTCATTGTTACACATTACACCAAAGTGAGAACATGTTAAAGTGATTAAGTGCTGATAAACTGCAGAAAGCTTAAACTGTACTAAATCTGTGCATGAGCAGCTTCAGGTGAACAACAAAGCTTCTCCTTATCAGGCTGCAGCTTTGCACTCTTTTCTTTGAGTGTAGCAGATCACAGCTGACATTGTTTACAGACAAACAAACATGTGAGTTTCTGCTTTAGTGAAAACAAAAACTTCATGAAAACTTTTTGTTAACAATAAACAGCTTCAAAAGAAGGAGAACAGATCTCAAACTTTGAACTATAAATCAATAAAAACAGCATCTTAAAGAGCTGGGCCACTTCTGCTTATTTCACAATCTCATGCGCCACTCTACCCCCCCGGTTACCATCGGGGGCTGAGAGTGATTATGGTGATGATGATGGATTAATTTCATCTGCTTCAGTCGGTGCAGAGGTCTTGCTGGCTTGTTTCTCAGTCTGGTTCTGGTCAGAAAATAGTCAGAAAAGGGCTCCCTGTTACTGTCCCACTCCATTCGTCACACCCTCTGCAGCCAGCATTGACTCATTCCCAACACATTTAACCTAAACGCGAACCAAAGCAGAATTAGTCCCAGTAGGCTAACTCAGCCAAGCCTTTAAAATCTCCTTCGACCGTCTTCTTTCTCTTCTTTTTCCTCTTTAATTGTTGCAGGCAGTGTGACTGTGGCACTGCGGTACTGGACATGGAGAGCTGGGTCATGCAGAGGTTTCCCCCTGAGAACTTGGCTGTTTCGTCCGAGCCAAATCAAGGGGTCATAGGCTACCTCACACACCCTACAACCTTTACCCCTCAGCTCCGGCTGCAGTGGTCCGATTCCCTGTGACAACCTGCAGAGGGCCTGCAGTGATCCCCTTCCTCAGGGGTCAGCCTGGATCTATTTTAGTGAAAACACACGAGAAACCTCACCTCCTGTGCAGCAGTGCAGAGAAGCTTATTAGAAATGGGATTCCAGACAGCTTTTGAAGGTGTTATCTCTCTTTCTTTTTGTTTTTTTTAACATCACGATTAAAGGAATAAGTCAGGACTATCCGCTGAGAGGAGGGAGTGTTTGTACTGTGCTGTTTCCTTAAGTGTGCTGGAAAAGATCTCATCTAGTGATTATTATTAGTTATGTGTCTCATCCTGATTTAAAAACATCACAAAAACACAGGAGCTGCAGTTTGGATCATGACTAAGCCAATGCTGATTCCTCTGCTGTTCAATAGCTAAATTGTACTTCAGACAGGTAGTTCATGAGTAGATGTGACAATTTCAATCCTGCTTGTTTTACGTTTTCACATTGTTGTCTAGACTTGTCGCTTGAACGTCCCATTTCTAAACCAGTTTTTCCCTTACAGTGTTTAAATCTCTGAAATACAGATCACGTTAAATGTTCTCTGTAGGTGACAACGCAGTTTAAAGGTGCTCTTTGTAGAGAATGTTAATTAAATCAAGTTTAGGAATGGAAGAAGAATTACTTATTGTGTTATTAACAACATTTAAAGTACTATTCAGGCTGAGATATTTGGCTGAATTTGACTAAATCTCCCCACATTTTGGCAGTTTTGCTTTGTCAAGAGGAGCTTTATAAAAGTCCCCTTGATAATCTGAGTTCTTATTTATTTAGTATAAATATCTGTGTTACAGACTTAGCTGGACATGGCGAGAGAGAATAATAAAAAGATGGAAAAAAAACACAAATAAGGAAAGTAAACAGAGAACCAGAGAAATACACCACATAGAAAACCAAACACCTAAACACAGATTCTGCATCATCTTTAACACCTGCATTGATGCTCATAAAGCATCATGTGGTACCGCCACAGGAAGATGAAGTCTGTCAGGAGCACAAGAGATGCATAAGCTAAAAAGAAACCATGTAATTCAGATTTAACCAGAAACACAGAAATAAAATGAACTGGAGATGGTTGTTAGTAATGCCTACAGTATAACTCAGTGACTGTGTCAGTATGCAGAAAACACAGCGTGAAAAGTGCTTGCAGAACAGTGATCATGCTAATGCCATCCTGCGGTCACAGACCCTGGGACCTGTGCGATCTGCAGCCACCCCTGAGTACCAACCCCAACCACCTCCTTATGGTCCTCATCCATCCAGTGTGGTCCCAGCCAGGCCCCCCATAGTCAGAGGGAAAAGACCCCAGCGAGCCCAGATCAGCAATCCCCGACCTCGCAAGGGACTGAACACCCAGGACAGACAGAGCACAGGCCCCAAGCCAGCCAGGGCTCCAAGACCCTGGAAGTGACCCCCTCCAGGGACCTGATCAATGCCAACAGAGTGCCAGAAGCTCCAGACCACCACCCGATGGGGCCCCTCTACACCCCGGTGCACCAGTCACCCACCCCAGGGACCAGCCCTCCTAAACCCATATAGCCTATCCACTCACACACTCTCCCCCCATCCACACCCCTACCCAAATCCACACACACTACCGACCCATTCACACACACTCACCCATTCACACACATTCATCCATTCACACACATTCATCCTTGCAAGGAAATATTACTTATAAATCTGATAATGGAAACACCTACTGGATCTCTAAAACATTTTCACAATCTCGTGAGGTGTTTTTTTAAATATGTTTCAGTTATTAAGTTAATCTCTAAAGTAAAATGGAAACATTTTTTCTGCGCTTGCGCTTCCCCAGATGGACGTAATCGGTCATGTGACCTGTTAAATTGGCATATTATGAAGAAAGGGAAATGAGGGCAAATGGCTCAGAAAAGCTGCAGCAAATTTTCCACAGCAAGTAGAACCCCCCCAAATAATGCGATGTGTTTACCTTGTATGAGCTGCGATTCTCCTAAAATCTCCTCAGCCAGATGAGATTTTACAAAAACTGCAGCTTATGCACTAAACGTTGTTCAGTGGAAGCAGCAATGTGAAAGACTGTGATGGAATTGCTGCATGCTAGTGAGGCGTCTTTGCAGGAAGATGTTATTCTCCCTGTTCTCATCCTTGCCTTGGTAAATCTTCCTGCAACCTGTCGTAACCCTGTGAGGGATTTCACCTCTTCGTCAGCTTCACTAAACACTGTGGAAAACATGGGCAACTTGACTCAAACCTGTCAGGAAGTGTTGTGAACAATATTACTGTAATTGATTACCTTCTGGCTGCTGCCAGAAAACACTCGGTGTGCCATCCGATGTTGAGTTGGCCTGTCATGCCCCCTGTATGTGGAGATATGGGGGACATGGCTAATTAAATGGAGTAAAAGCTGTTGAAAGGGGCTGGACACTGCCAGCACGAGAGGACTTGACACCCATGTGTTTTGAGAGGCAGAGGGGGCAAGCGTGACGGAAGCAGGAGGCCCACATTGCAGCACCCCCGCCTGGCTGCCAGAACTCAGTCATGGGGCAAGGACCCGCAGGGAGGAGGAAGAGGTGGTAAATGGTAATGTAGGAGGGTGGTGTTGATATTAACTGCAATTCCAGACCTTCTACTGCAGTGGTTTCTACATTTCCACAGTGGTATAGCCAGCAGAGTGCTCTAAACCCCAACACCCTATCCCACTGTGACACACACACACACAATATATACACACATTCCAAAAGAAAGAGATGGGAGCGTGACAATCGGGAAACAACGGCTGTTAGTTACAGAAAATGCATTACGCCGTGAGTCCAGGCAACAGAGCAAAGGAGAGGAAGTGGTGGGATTACGCTCCGGCCTGTACGAGAGGAGCATAGGGCTGTTTCCTCCCCCTCTCTGTAGTAAACTGTCCAGATTTACAAGGCCTCCAGGGATAGGGATATCCCATCCTTGCCCCATCAAACTTTGACAGCTCCTGATTTAAAAATAATCCTAAATCAGCGCATGACAGTTGTTAGTGGGGCATAAGAAGGTCAGAAGCGAAAAGGCACCAAACAAATGCCCCATCGTTCTAAACATGGCGTTTGCCTGTTAATTACACTTTTCATAGATTACAAGCTATTCTGTGCTGTAACTGTAACGTTTTGCATGTGACTACTAAAACTAGTGAAATATGAAAGAAGTGGATTTTTATTTGTGACTTAAGAGCTTTCAGGAGAAAGAACATCTTTATTATTATCCATATAAATACTTGTTTATGTGCTCCGTATTGACAAATGGAATGAAAAATAGGTTACTTCATTAAATCCCCAGATGAGGAATTATAAGTTTGTTTTGTAAAGAGAAACATGAGGTGTCAACCGTGTTGTTCCAGAGGGCGATAGCTTCTGGCAGGAAGGAAAAAACCTCTGAGTGAACACACTGTGTCCTCATGAGCCCTGTTTCCCTGTTTTAATCAAAGTCACTCAGATTAAAACTTTTGCCTGACTGTGGAAGAGAGCGCCGTCATCCTGGAGCCCAGCCCAGATTCTGGATCTAATCACTGACTATAAATCTCTTTCTGAGGTGTCAGTCAGGTGTAACTCATTGCTCTGTAACAGAAAAGAACAACGCGTCTCAAAAATATAAGTAAAACATCCATATCCATATCATAAATTTTCTCCCTCTATAGTATAGAGGAAGAAAATGTATGTATAAATCACTGATTATAATTGTGGAAAATTATTGATATATGAGCAATCTCTTCACATAGTGTTATAATAACTACTGTTATCATTATTATTATTATAGTGATAATATAAGTTTTGTTAATTAGGACGTTTTAGCAAACCGTCCTGTGTAGCCCTTCATACTGCTCAGCGTCCATGAAGTAGCCATCAACCTCAAAGTTTGGTGACCCCTGCTCTATACCCATTTCAGCCACTGACTCTGCTGGTATTTCTGCAGCATGGGATGGAGATGGAACCATTCCTCCTTTCACATCATAGCAGGAAAAGCTCAGAACTCCAACACAACTCATACAGGTTGAATTCCCTCACCAGCTCTGCAGATGCCTGATGACAACACATTCATTTGTTTCAGGTGTGTTGGAGAAGGGTTACATGTGAACGTTGCAGGATAGTGGATCTGGAGGACGGGACTTGGGCACTTGTGGGAATGTTGAGGTGCATTACTTACATTTGCGGGTTGGGATAGAAATTCTGAACATCACTGATTTTTTTTTTTACATCTGGCAAGAAGGTGGTAGAGGTTATGTTTTAGCAAACTGACAAATTTTTATGATGTTTTTCTGAGAACAGGTATTGGTCTGAGATTCCATGAAATGTTGGGAATGATTCGGATCTCCATCTTGATCCTGGAATGTTGTGAAGGATCCTTTCTCATTGTGAGATAGGACAATTTTCAGTGTAACACATACATCTCCACAATAAATGGTGAGAAAATCCAGGAGACATTCCCAACAGGTTTTACAGGACATCCCAGATAGATATGGATCCCAGAACATTTTGGATGCTGCCATCCAGAACAGGAAAAAATAGGGACAAATTATGATTTAAACATGTAGGAAGCTCAAAACAGAACCAAGACACTGTGGATTCATTGTATCCATGTAAATGAATGTATGAGGAGAAAAAAGGCTGAAAACCTGTTTGTGTGGAAATGAGTCCGCTTTGACTCTGCTTTCCCAGTTCTGTTTAACTCTGGTTTAGTTGGACTGAAATGTCACATGTTCAGATCTGAAGAAGAAGATGGGAATGAGATAAACACAGATCCATATGCTGGACCTAATTCCTGACTCTCTAGCTCACTCAGATTCAGGAACATCTGAAAGCATGTTTTTGGTTTAGAAATCAAACATTTTCACAACAGTTTTGACATTTTCCAGCTACTGTTTATTGAAGTTAGCTGAGAATGGTAAAAATATTTAGGAGACATCCTGCATTCAGGGTTGCATATTAATATACTAAATTAAACACATTATTGTGACTAAAACTAAACCTTTTTGTGGTTTATTATTCCTACTTCACTTGGGTTTTTTGGAAAGGAAATCCATTTTTCTATTATTCTAAGTGCCGTGTCACCATAACTCAGACTTATGATTATGATTTAAACAATCCATGGTCTAATAAACTGAATGGATAAGCACACACTACTGAAGGGAACAGAAAGAAAAAAACCCAGGTGAATATTTTATCTCCTCTTAAGTTCTTCCAGGCTGGGAAGCATATTTCTCCCAGTATCCTCGTAGCAGTAAATAACGCCCTCTCCCTTCTCTCTCGTTCCAGCTACTGCTCCGCTGATGTATGTTTTTTATTGCAGCAGCATCACCTCAAACCGGATGTTACCCACCAGCTTCTCCTGTGATCACCGCGGGACTCGGAAGACCTCTTCAGCAGAAACAGGAAGCACTTCACAGCACGGGTCGTGACCCCTCTCATTCAGCCTCATGAGTCAAGGAGGGCCCACCCTGACGAAACACAAGAAAGTTCCGGTCCCATCAACAAGGTGTGGAAGGAAAGCCGAAAGGGGGGAGGGATGGGGCTCAGGACTTATTCTGCCTGTCTCTCTTAACACATATGAGTAAGATAGAGAGAGCCGCACATCTGCCGAGTGGAAGCCGTGTAACATCATTAGAGCCAGAGAGGCACATCTACAGCTGCTCCTGAATCAGAGACCTGGTGCAGGAGCTGCTATCCAGCAAATGCTGCCTTCACATCGAGCTCTTTAGACTCCAGGTCCGAAGCTCTGCATACAGCATCTTGTAGTAGCTAGCATGCAGTCATGTAACAAAGCAGTCTTTTCTAAACAGTGAACAGCACCGACTGCTTAGGTTTTAGTCTCATTAGTGCCTTTTTTTCTACCAACCTTGCACCAGCAGTGTAGTTTAGCATGCTGTAAATCAGAGGTCTTTAGCAGGGGGTCTGCAGAAGCACTGCTGGGGGACATTTTTGGTTGATTAGACCATAAATGGAGGCAGGAGATGTTATTTTTCAGTTAAAATTGCACATATTTAGTGACACACAGGGCTTATCACAGCCTGGGAACCAGTTCCCTTGCAGCACAAGACCAGCTTAGACCTGTTTCATCAAGCTTCCTGCAAACAAAGGGGAGGACCTACCTTCATTACTGCTGTAACAATCACAGGGCTGCATGTTGGGTTACTGGCTGTCAGGTTCCACATGATTGGCTGTACAGTTATCATTTGACTAATGGTCCATATGCTCAAGACCTGATGGCAGGATGAGTCTACTTCTTTCTTCTTCACAACACACCAAACGATGTGGGCTTCATGAGAAAATGGACTTGGATTGCATAAAAACATACTGCAGGGTCCTAAGGAGGCAAAATATGATTTAAAAATAAAAAAATCTTTGTAAAATAAATAAACATAAAAAATCCCTGGATAAAAACATAACCTACTTTATCAGGAATCATGTGTAATTAGATCCAGATATTCCTGCAGAAACACTGCCATTGCTGGTTCATTAAAAATTAAAGTATAATTGAAAAACTTTTCATAAACAAAATAAAAATGATTAATCTTTCTCATTTGCTTTAACAGATAGTTTAATATTCTGAAATATAAACATCTATATCTTAGCAATCAATGTCATTTTTCTGGCACTTAATGCATTTTACTATAAATTATTGTTTGAGTGGCGTTTCCTCTGTTATTTTCCAAACACATGAAGTTGTGGGTAGCTGGAGTCTCGCCCAGCAATCATTGGGCGAGACCCCAGCTAACCGCAACCCTGAACCAATAAAAGCAGTTCATATAATGGATGGATAAAGTTTACCTATGGAGTCTGGAATCGGTATCGTCCATTTCAGCCTGAAATACTGGATCAGAGAGAAAGTTTGTGGTATTGCACAGATCTACAAAACATTACTTTACACAAGTTTTGCATTATTCTGTGATTTCAGTGAAATCTGTACAAACAAAACAAAAACCACAAATACGAACACACATACACACAGAAAATTTGTGTAATCATGGGAGAAAAACAAAATCAGACTTGATAAAAAAGAACAGTAAAAAGACCTAAAATGCTTTGCAGAACAGAAAAACACAAAGAAAAAGTTGTGTTATGTTTACGTAAAATTAAATTAAATTAATAACAGACCTGAGATCTTAATTTGCTTTGTATGTTTTTTTAATCTAAAATCTCATTCCAGCTTTGACCCGTGGCGCTGACATCCATCTCAGCTGCTGCCGGGTGAGAGGTTGGACATACCCAACACATAACCACACGTCACACTTAATCCTAGTATCAATTTAATATCACTGTTTAACTTAAAATGCATGTTTCTGGACTGTGTGAGGAACTGTTTTCCATGTTTCTGATGCCATTGTATTGAAACTGAACCCTGTGTGTAACGCTGCAGGATTCTACAGCACATAAATGCTTATGGCTCTAAATTTATCACTGCAACTAAAAGTCGCTGTTAAAGATCATAATGTGGTTGTTTCTTATCTCTTAGAGAACCAGCTGTAATTTACTGTCTGCAGTGGATTCAGTATTAATTATATCATGACAAATACTAACCTGCCGCTAACATCAGTTTATTTGTACCACTCTGGCTTACAACAAAGACGCTAGTTTATTGTGAATAAGATGATTAATGTGAAAGAATCTTTAAACATAACACAATATGAAGATGATTAAGGAACTAATGCAAGATAAAATAATGTCAAATAAATGCATTCACTATCATGATATGAAGTGAAGGAAAGTCTGCTGAAGTAACAGGACATGCCTGGACATGCCCTGACATATATGAGCCAAAACCCACTTTGTGTTATGCTCCTGTGGTGAGCAAGCATGGAAGAGGAGGGACTGATGTCACTGATCACGTGACTTCCTTAGCAACAAACATTGAAGGATACAACCAACAGCATGGTCCTATAGACCCCTGCATTCCCAAAACCTGATTTATTGCCATTTGATTTATTACAATGACACATGATTACTTTGAAAAGTTGGAAGGTAGAGCAAAGTCCAGGTATGATGCTAAATTGAAACTTTCAGGCCTTGAAAAATGTTTTAACAAACTGGCCGAGTTGAGGAAACCACTACCCGGCCCAGCGATATTACGAGTATTTAGCGGTAGCACAGGTAAGACCCTAATTATATCTAATGAAACAACCAGTACATATTTTTTTCTGTAAAATATTCACATTTAGATTTTTACAAATACCTTTTAAATTACAGGTATTTGGGCATAAGGGCACAGAGGAATTTTAAAGGCCTATAATTTATTTGTTGCTGGTTGGGTGAAATACGTGTTCAGCCACAAAACTGGATCCAACAATGTGATAAACAAACATAAATACGAAACGTCTTCATCATATTTGACTAAATAAACACACAAAACCAAAATGGCTTCTCCTCTGCCACACAAAGCAAATGGAATTTACACGTATTGTGTATATTATTATATATTATTATATACTGTATTATTACATCCACCTCGCGGGGTAACGAGGCAACGTTTTCACCGGAGTATGTCTGTTTGTTTGCTAGCAATATAACTCAAAAAGTTATTGATGGATTTTGATAAAATTTTCAGGATATGTTGGGAGTGTCACCGGGAACAAATGATTAACTTTTGGTGGAATTCCGGAAAAGATCCTGGATTCTGGATCACTTTGAAATCTTCATCAGTAACATAATGGTGCTGCCTGGCGGAGGTCTGCGCTCTCAGAGTGCTTTTCTAGTTTCTTTATTTTTATACTATTGTGTTATTTGATGAAAAGTTGTAAAAGTTTTACGTTGTAAAATTAACTAAAATACCATATAAAGTAAAGACTCGCCTTTGAAGTGTTGTGAACAGACGTACAGTGTAAAATCAGACTTGGGTCCACTGGAACTGTTTGTTACGCCTGGACGTCTTTGTTCTGGTTCTGTTGCCTCAGAAGGAATCTTATAAACATTTAAATCTCTATTCTTTCTAATGTTGTTGTCACAAAGCACAACACAGCCATCCTTCAGCATATTTGCAGTTTTCTCGGAGAACTTTGCAATGCGGTCCTTGTATGGTGGCTGAATGTTTGTATCCTTTGCTTCCGTATCTAAGGAGGCAAGTCACGTGAATTTGGCAAATGCCCGTATGTTCCTCCCCTTCCATAGAGGAGATGTTGGAGAGATGAGTGGACCCAAAGCAGGCAGATGATGCAAATTTAGGATATTTATTGTAATAAACTAATGAAACTTCCAGAGAACACAGACCAAAGACACCAGACTAACTACAAAATAACTACAACTAATGAACCACAAACATGACACTGAAACCGGGGCTATAAATACACAGAACAGAACAAGACACAGGTGGAATGAATGAACTAAATGAAACCAGGTGAAACCAATAAACGGGAACACAAGAAAGCTAAACTAAACACAACAGACAAAACAGGAAATAAACCAAAATAAAACAGGAAATACACAAACCCTGACACTTTGCATATACCGTGTACCACTCTGCACTCACCATTCACTTCAAAGATTCAGCTGTTCTAATTAAGATTCAGAGAGTTGCCTTTTTAGCTCTCAAATGGCCCATCATATATTCACTCAGTGCCTCTATTTCAGTCTAATTTAGAAAATATGATCTGAATAAGGGCTTCACGGTGGCGCAGCTGGTTAGCACTGTGGCCTCACAGCAAGAAGGTTGCCGGTTTGATTCCTGGTGTGAGCGGGGCTCCAACCGGGATCCTTTCTGTGTGGAGTTTGCATGTTCTCTCCGTGTTAGCGTGGGTTCTCTCCGGGTACTCCGGCTTCCTCCCACAGTCCAAAGACATCCACCTTGGGGATAGGCTGATTGGAGACTCTAAATTGCCCTTAGGAGTGTGTGTGAGTGTGTATGGTTGTCTGTCTATCTGTGTTGGCCCTGTGATGGACTGGCGACCTGTCCAGGGTGTACCCCGCCTTTCTTCGCCCGTTGACAGCTGGGATTGGCTCCAGCTCCCCCGCGACCCTGCTCTGGGATCAAGCGGTAGAAAATGGATGGATGGATAAAAATCATATCAAGCAAAACAAGTTAAAAAAAAGGTCAAAGTTTGAACAAAGTTACCTTTATTTCTCCATTTGCTCCTGACACACGTGTGATTTAAATCTGGTTTCCAGCTCTCTGCGTAACTGCTCTGCACTATTACCCTCCCTGTCTTCTAAAAGGCTCATCTTTCTTTACATAATGATATGATCCTAATCTTTCCTCATAAGTAAATAAACACATGCCATGCCTTTTAAAGTAAAGTTATGCCCCTTCTAAATATTGGACTCTCTAAGGCAGGAACTGGTTTTTCTTGTTCACTTCAAAGATTTATCTCTAAGAGCCGGCTTGTCATTAACAACGTATCAATCAACTCAGCCAATCACATGGCAGCATCTCAGTACCATAGGCATGGTCAGGATGACTTGCTGAAGTTCAAATTGAGTATCAGAATGAGGAATTATTACATTAAGCATGTGGTGAAACAAGAGTTTCTTTCCTGGAAGTGACTGATATGATACCGACACAATCATGATACTTTTGCTGGAAATTTTGCAATCATTGAATGATTTTATCTTTAATGGCTGATCATGACAAAGGTCATAATAAAACATAGTACAAATATTTTACTTTAAAAACATGTTTTATCAATGTGAATGTCAAAGCTAAGACATTTAAATGTCAGCTTTTTTGTAAACAATATAACATAAAATCTGTAGGCACCATGTTGATATGGACCAACCTTTCTGAAGAATGTTTCACACACCCTGTTCAGTCTATGACTATAAGAAATGGAAATAAGGGGTCTCAGCTGCGAGCAAGGTGGATCCAAAGTGACTAGAGAGAGTGTGTGCTGACAAAAGTATAGAAACTTGATGGTTTTGTGGCAAAGATTGCCTGTTAACAGATCAGATCCAGTACATATGCACTAAGAAATATAATTCCTTGGGATGATGATGCATGAATAAACTGTCATTTAAATATTGGAAAAACAGTAAAAGTGAAATCAAATCCCTGCTCGTTTCCGGTGTTTCTACCATTTGAGCATTGCTGTTTAAACTGGACGCAGAATTAAAGTTACACACAACAAATAAAACTTCTCCGTTGCTCAGAGAGGACTTTGGTGTGAATGTGAATACAAATAAAATTAAACTTCATTTCACTTTGTAACACTTACATAAATTACACGATAAAAAACTCACATAAAAAGCAGTCCAGAAAGGTGATTGCAGATACTAATTACACAGCTAAAGAATATTTCCAACAGGTTTTACAAGCCGTCAAGGATAGATCTGCATTCTGGATGCTGCCATTCACAACAGGAACAACTTTTCATCACTGCAAGAGAACAAACATGCAACAAACACCACGATGTTAGTGCAACATCACTAAGTGCATTACCTCGTACTACCTCATGCACATACTAGCACATGCTAACCTGGCCTTTTTATCAGCGATTGTTATCTTTATTTAAAATGTATTTGTATTTATATAATTTTTTCATTCCTTTACTTAGCTAATATTTCTATTCTTTTTTCTATTCAGTCTACTTTGTTTACTTATTGCTCTTCTTTTTTATGGCTCATACCAGAATCATTCATACCATAATTTCATGCTATAAACATGTAAATGAGCTGGTGTGACAAAAAAGTTCCTTGAATCCTTGATTCATTATTAGTGTATTCAGGAATGTGATGGTGAATCGTGTAAAATTAATCCAGGGCCCGAACATAGAGTGGAAATCACTGTGTGGGTGGAAATGTGCTGATATTCTCTGTAGTCTGCAGGAAAGGTTTTTACCAAATCAAGCTTTAGAAAATAAGCCTTTGTAGTAACCCTTGGATTCATTCTTCTTTCAGCTTTGTCTTTATTACAAAAACCCCCAGAAAAACAAACGGAATCTGAAAATAAGCAAATGACTGAACTTTTCAGTAGAAACAGAAATATTTTTCATCGTGATTTAAATGAGTTTTGATGTTATGTGTGGAAAAAGAACGAGAAGAATCAGCAAAGCAGCTAGTTTTTTGCAATATAAGACAAGCACACGTTTTTTTTAATGACACACGGTCCCCTGCAACCTGTCTGTTCAGTAATTCAACCCTGCATCTACCTTACAGCGATAACAGCGATAACAATCATCTTTTTAACAAATGAGTCGCTTTTTCTTAAGTTTAATTTATGTCTCGCCAGTTCTGGCATTTCTGCTTCTGCCAGCTGTTTTCTTTGTTGAAGTAAATCTCTATAAATCAATGAGAGTTAATCTGCTGAGAAGATTGTGTGCTCACCCTGGCTATGGGGGCACTCTATCCCCATTGGTTACAGGGCATCCATCAAGTGCTCAATGAAGGCTCTGTGGAGTACAAACACCCCCCAGTCTCATCTAACCCCTTCACCCTAACACACCCCTTCATGTCACTTTTCAGAGCTTCATATTTTATTTGAGATAGTAGATAATAAAACTGTTTTTCATTTTTCTGGAGAGATTAAGTCTTAACTCTTAACAAACATCTAGCGGTAGTTTGAGTCCCTGTTGATTCTACTACTCTTGAGCTGCTTTATCTTTATCTGGATGTCCTTTTGGCCTTGTTGTGTTACATTTCTTTCTCCAGCTCTGTCTTGGGGCATCGGAAAGCTGATCTGATCTCCCAGTCATTCATCATGTAACTTTAACTCCAGGGACATGGTGCAGTGAAGTTAAAACTTCTATTCTGAGACATAAAGCCAGGGCTCGATGGGTGCAAATCATTTTTATACTCATCGTAGAAGAAGATGGGTTTTGGAATGCCACTCTTTCTGTCCTCAGTGGATGCATCTCATCTGGTAAGTAACACAAGGCAGGTCCAATTCTGCAGGGCGGCTGTAACAGAATTGTTTTGCAGTGAAAAAGACACAAGCCAAGAAAGGTCAAAAGGGTCCCAAAGCAATTTTAAAGGAGTTCACCAAATAGAAGAAGAGGCAGAATAATAAAAAGGAGTGAGGCGTCTGTATAGAAATCCAGGGTGTGAACCCCAAATGACCCTGTTGTGTTTACCTAAGTTGTGTTTCCCATTCTGACCCATCAGATGTTGTCATTAAACACAAGTCAAAAACTCGATGACGTATGCTAATAGAATACACCCAGACTGTAATTCAAAGAGAAGACTCAGACTCTGGGACGCTGAGGCATTGCATGCATCTGACAGGTATGACAATGATATTTTGATACTTGTGAGTAGAAAAAGTGGTGTTTCCTCTTATAAATCGGATAAAGCTACAAACTGGTGCACATACATTCATATTATGCAATAACAATTTGTTAAATTGATGTTAAGTTTTTGACTTAATTGTCATTTACTTTTAGTCCTACTTGCCTCCTGAAAGGCAGAGGTCATGTATTTCTTTGTCTGTCTCAACATAACTCAAAAAGCTGTAGATGGATTTTCACAATAAACTACATGAGTGTTATGAGTGGGCGTGGTTGGATCCAGAGAGCGGACAATCCCAGAGCTTCCAAGAGAAAAGGTTTATTTACAATTCAGACATTTTAAATGTTGGCAGATGAGTTGGTAGGTGATCTGGTTGGCAGGCAAACTGGCAGACAGGCAGGCAGGTATCTATGGCAGGAGAAGAACAGGACAAGTTAACTATGGAGTTGAGTTCTTTAAGCAACGTAGCAGAGGCTGAGAGCTGTTTACCACTGGGCAATCAACAGTCTGGCGAAGATCGACAGCAGGCTGGGCTGGTCTTAAATACTGCATGGCTGATAGTCCGATTGCAGATCAGGTGTTTCCTATTGATGCCTCCAGGTTAGCCACGCCCACCAGCGACAGGAACCAGAACACTGAGCTGTGTTTATTTAAGATGTTCTAGCCTAACTTTCTGTAAATGAACATTTGGCTTATTTTCCAAAGAGCAGCGGGAGAGAGACAAAGACGTGTAAAACCCTATAAAAGCCTTAATACGACTCTGAAGCCTGTATAACGGACTTTATTAAGGAAGTGGAAAACTTTGTGTTCCAAAGATTTTGCTTTGTGGAAATTTGTGGAAAGTAAATAAAAATACGAGAGCAAACCACGTGGTATATGATATGTGGTGAAAAAAGACTGCTGCATGCCTATAAAAGGGCTATAAGGTCTGTACAGCACATTGCTTCCTAAAAAGCCCTCATCAGTCATCTTTATATTCCACCGTGCACACTGTTAACCTTGTTAATCTGACTCTCAAAGCAGGATAAGTGAGGAAACCTGAGCGTGCACTGTCGTTGGCCTGACGGACGTCTTAGTTTACTATGAAGGAAGCTTTGGAACCACTGAACTGTACGTCATATCTCTGTTTTGTTGTTTCCCAAATTAATTGTTTCAGAAAGAAGTTATGTTCAGTTCTTCACTTTCATAAAGACTCGGTCATGTGAATTATGACGTCTCCAGTCCCGTTGTGGCCTTAAAAGAAGGGACACTGTCAATCTAACATATTTTTCTGCTTTGCCATTAAAGGAGAACTTCACTTTTTTTTAACCTGGGGTCTGTTGTCATCTTTCCTTCCATACATGTGAGTGATGTAGA
>JBAMHV010000025.1:17684435-17702930 GCA_037177535.1 Pseudomugil gertrudae | reverse complement strand
AGTTCTGTTTGGAGCAGCGGTGGAGACTCCATGGCTTTGGATTGCTGGTAAAAGTAACAGAGTATTTAAACAAAGCATTTTGCAGGTTTTGTTTTAAGAGTGGGGCCTATGTGCCCAAATGCAGCTAGTAGAAACATTTTGGTCATTAAAAAGGATAAAAGCTGTTAAAATGGTGCCTTTCTTGGATAAGTTTAATCTCTTATTCATAAATACAATAACCAATGTCAATGAAAACTGATATATTTCATCATTAAAAACTTTCATATCGACCCAAACTATGATACTCAGTTTTGTTTGGCATTACAAGTTCAATTCTGCAGGGGATTAGTATCGCGACACTTTGGTGGTATTGTGCAACCCAAACCTTCACTACTGTTCCACACATAAAACTCGGAGAGCGTGACTAACCCGGCGGTAACAGGAGCCGGGGGCTGTCGGTCTCCATGGACCCTGGACTAGCATGTCAGTGTTTCAAACCACTCTGCAGCAAGAAGCAACCCCAGAAACTCACCACGCCTCCAGAGACCCTGTAAAACCAAACAGTGAGGTCAGCTTTGGGCTCCTATCTCACAGTCAGGATTACACAGACTCACATGCACATACAAAGAGCTGAGACCACTGAGACTGAACTTGGATTAAGTCATTAAGGGTAACCATTCCCTAAAACCTCAGCCAGGGACTTTCTCTGGAAAACATCTTTTTCTCACAGCATCTGATGTTCTGTCTGTGAGCCGATCTGGCGGGCCTGTCCTGACCTTTGTTTTGGTTGGAGAATTTGTTTTACAGCAGATTATGACACATCCTCCATTTGGCTTCACCTTTTCAGCAAAAACATCAGGTTATTTCCTAAAATAAGAGAAAGAAACGAAACAGTTGTGAAGTACAGACTGATGCCTTTCTATCATTAATACCAAACCCCCTGCACAACTACTACACACACAATGAAACACAATCTCCAATAACTTCCACAACAGTAATGCAAGATGTTTTATTGTATCAAACAGGTGGCGAGGATCTTCAGGGCCAGGGAAATTCATGGCATAGAGCATGCTCCAAGACTTATGACTGCACGTGTGCGTGTGTGTGCACATACTAGCATGCTGATCCTCTGTCTCAACTCCATTTCCAGCATTGTGAAGCAGACCTGAAGTCAACAACACCAGCACATGTTCAGATGATGCACATGTGCATGCAGACAAACACTCAGACCCTTATGTGTGTGACTGCAGGACACAAGCGCCAATGCTCCGTTAGCTTCCCCTCTGTTTTCATAGTAATGCAAGTCCAAAAGGTTTAAGTGTGGAGAACAAACCTGTTGAAAATAATTCATACGAGTGTCAAAAGAGAGAATCTCAGGGTTCTCTTACATTTCAGGCCCACACGCGTATGGATGGAGCCCATTTGTCAACATTTTAGGGATCAATTGTAAATCTTGTTTCATTTATTGCTTTCAGCCAAGTCAGAGAATCATAAATATTCAGGTCAAGGGGTTGTTATGGAGGTTTTACATGTAGTGTGCAATATGTTTGGAATCTATACTGATTTGATTGTTTCATGGAGAAAAAAATGGGGAATGACTTTTTTATTTTCTGAAAATATGCTTTTAAAAATGGTCCGAGCCACACACTTCAAGAAAGGTTAGCTTTGTCTGACCAATTATTCTTTTAACAATCTTGTTTAAATGCTAAATCTTTTTCTGTTCTTGCTTAAAATCAGATGACAGCTAAATGGCAGTTTTGGGGGAGCAAATCATCACTTTGACCGTTAAGTCTAAAACTTAGTCATGATGCAATTTCAACTCGATGTTACGATTCACCAATTGATAGGAAACAATATCACAGATAATTGAACATAGTCATTTCCATTTATATCTCAATTACAAAGAGTAATTTGAATTTCATTTAACATTTTTATTCCTGAATTCAGGAAATTAAATTAATTAATCTACTCAAAAATGTGTTCTTATAACAAAGACAGACTTAAAAAGAAGGAAAACAATTTGCCAGGGTAAATTAAAATACAGCCATTTTCAAAATAAAAGTGTTTGATAAATTTTTTTTTTTTTATCAATTTTTGAACAATGTTGCCTTTTTAGATTGATATCATTGACTTAATAACTGATATATAAATGTAGGCCGATGCATTGTCACACACCTACTTCCTTTGCCACATTTCTAAGCACATAGTGCACCAAATGTGTGGCACATCTAACCATCAGTAAGGCTGGTTTTGCAGACTAATAACATGGTATCATCCTGCTGAAATGAAAAAAGATTTTCTCTGAATTTTTGGGGTTTAAACAAAACCATGCAACAACAGAAGCGGTCAGCTTTTAGTTCATTCTTACAATCAAATGGCAGAAAAAGCAACAGCAGCACAATAATAGGTGTTATATGAAGAACCTTAATCAAGGATGTTGTGTCTGTCTCTCAAACTTTCTGTTTTTACTAGAATCAACCATGTGGCCTTTCATGCAGTCAAACTTCAAAAGCATGAAGGACTGAATGATTCGGTTTCGTCATTCCAAACAAACAAAAGAAAGAATGGGGAATATATCTCACTTTGCTTCAGAAATGATTAAACCAACACTATTTCACTATTTTGCACTTTGGCACCACTTAAGCAATTCACCTCTCTCTTCTCTGAGCTCTCTCTAGTTTGTAAAAGTCAACTCAATTTAACTGCTGTATTTTTCTCTTGCTCACTCTTTCTTTTCCTCTCTCCATTTGATATTATTCTTTTTGCTATGCTTTAATAAATGAACCATGATGTTGTTTAAGATGGCCAATGTAATATCTGGGCTGAAAAACCTTTAAACGTTTTTTGTACATCAAAGTTTGCAGAAACGTCATTTAAATATCATACCTTATATATTTCAAGGTTGCACAAGATTTAAACTTTTGTACCCTCTGTGTTTGTTGACTGAAGTGTTTTTACCTCCACTAAAAACTTCTCTGGCTGTTGTTTTAATGATGGAACCTCATATAACTAATTTTACAGCACAGCAGAACCCTTCTGCTTGCTCGTCAACACTGGCATTCATCAATATCCCGTTAGTTACTCTTGGAGCCAGGAACTTTATCCTCCTACCCCCCACCCCTAAAAAAAAGTCTGCTGTTGTTGTTATTCAAGTGTCCGATTTTCATTGTAACAGAACGCGCTTTGTTCTGGGCTCATCCACTTCACAAAAAAACTAATATTGTTGGATCATTGTCACAGGGGTTGCAACGGCTACAGTCACACTTGGTGATGATTGAATGCATTTGCTGTTATCGCTGGCTACGTCCCCAACTCCCAGAGGCAGCTTGATGCTCATGATACCGTGCTCCGTCGTATCGCTTACAGCCTGCAACATCAAAGCTTTTAAAAACACACTCCTCTTTTAATTTGAATTCAGTTTTTGTACTTTTGAAGCTAGACACTTTTTAAAATAAAGAAAGTGCATAATGTTAGCGTCACTGCACAATTAAAAGTCACATTTTAAAGTTTTATAGTAAACAAGTCAATTAGCAGTATTAGGAGAGCACAGTTAGACAGTTTAGCCAAAATATGACTTAGGAAACTGCCAAGAGGCTAATGTTAAGTAAATACATTGATAAGAGCTTGAATGAAGGCCAGACAGACGCAGGGCACTGAGGTCAACATCTCATCTCACCGGCCAGACAAGAGATCTATCGTCTGTTGTTGGGTCAAGGCCAGCACCCCCTTTAAGTCCCTATCCGTGGGTCTGTCTGGCTGAGAACACACACTGATTGAGTGGCAAGAGGCTAATCCATCACTCTCCCAAATGAGGACAGAATCATTCAGGAGGGACCCTCAGATCACTCCAAACTAAATTACCATAAGATGTCAAATGATAAGCTGCAAAGGGTCTGTATTGGTGTTTATTGCAATGGAGGGCTGTTGAAACAATGGCTAAACAGGAACAGCTGGAAAAAATCTTCCCATATTTTGAGGTTTTCAGAATACTTAACACACAGCTATTATTATTCTCTATATCCATTTGCAGCAAAAACCTTTTAAGCCAGTCAGTCACTACCAGTCCATTTGCAAGGAGCTTTTGACATTCCCTGACCAGTGTGCAACCCTCCCATTATGCCTCATATGTAATGCTCTAATGTCGCACTGAGCTGGCTGGAAGGTTAGCGAGCTGTTTCCCTCGCTAACGGATGCAGTTCAGCCGCTGTGCCTTTGAACAGAATCCCTGCATCGTCCACCAGAGAGAAGGCAGATGCCAGCAGTGTTCCTTCCCTCACAGCCTTTGAAACCCAAGCCCCTCGTCTAAACCACAGCTCAAGGCACGAGTGAGAGGACCCGTCTGTTAGCTTAGCTCAAGAGACAGTTTCACTCTGCTTTATTTGCCCACTATTGAGTCTGTGCTGGGAGTTAGAGGCATCCAGAGTGAAAAGATTAAGGCAATGGTATCAGAGGCGACGGGACCTGTGGCACTGTCTCAAAGTTCCTGTTTGTCCAGGGAGAGGAGTCATTGTGTGTTCAAGCCATGTTTGGCACTCTTTCAGGGAGAAAGGCTCTCGAGAATTTCCAGTCTAAGCATTGTGCATTTCAACCTTGGCTTTTAGTAAACACAGTTTCAGGCTTTTGTGATGTCTGCATTTAGATAAACTCAGACATTTTCTCTCAGAAGCAACCCGAGGAAAAAACCGCAGAAAACAGGTTGACATGGTAAATTGTTGAGCGCTAATTGGCTCCCTTCTGTACGGGTCACAGCTGTTTCCTCTACACAGCGGTTTGGGAAACTGTCACGAAATGTAATCTTTTGATTCATATCTCAAGCGGACAAAAAAAGGGGGAAAATCTGAAAAGAAAGTCTCAGCATTTTATGTAAGGAGAGTTTGCCAATGCCTCAGTGTTTAACCAGAAGGGATTTTAGATACAAATAATCAGGAGATGTGAATATAAGATCTTCCATTGTACACTCGCTTTAGTTTTCAGTTACTCTTTAATTTCCCTTGCTTATAATTCTGGGATATCACTGTGAGCTTAACATAATTTAGAGTCTATTTATTTACAGCATTGTATACAACTCAAATACTATTCACATTATGATTGTATTAGTATAGTTAGATAGCTGACAGGATGTGCTGGTTAAATGCAGAAGCATATCAGTCAATCGCAAACTACCAAGTCAGATATCACTTCAAATTCATTATCAACACACACTATTTTTAGAATCTATTGGTCCTGTTTTATACAATTATGTAGACTTGGTAGAATGGTTGTTTTCCTCCCTTTACACAAAAACGCAGGAATGATGCTCAAAATGTAAATAAAGACAGAATCCAATTGTGTGAATTAAATGTATTTGTATGGAACCTTTAAAGAAGCAACAAATTGCTGAATAGTTTTAAGAAGAGGAAGCAACTAAAATAAGGTATTTACAAAAACATATTCAAATGCAGTAAAATACAGTAACGAAATAAAAATGTTCTTTATTCAAGTTGTTTTTTATTCCAGTTATGTTCTTTTTTCCAGTTCTATATTTTGTTCCCGTTGTCCCTTGTCTAGCATTAAAGCAGGCAGATTTATGGTCTGGCTGCTGTATTGTGCTGAGCAAATTTGCTTTGCCAAGAGGATCGTCATGTATATTTGTATATACAGAGATCCTCTTGGTAATCAGAATTCTTGATTTATTATTTATTTTGGATGAAGATTTGTTGAACATGATTTACATGTGTTGCTGGACACAAACGGAAAAGACAGGGAGAGGAGAGAAAGACAGTGGAAAGGGAAAAGGAAAACAAACTAAACACAAAGAGAAAAGAGAAAGACACCACAAAAAGGGAACACTGCTATCCAACCAAACACTATTCCATCCGCCACACCTACACATAAAACAAAACAAAGTATCTCTCGGGGTCCCACAGGGAATCAAAGATCTACAAATGCTACATGTGCTGATGAACAAGCAAAACATATTTAACCTAGGTGAATAAAACTAATGAATAGCTCAGTGACCGTGTGATCATGCAGAACATACAGGGTGAAAAGTGCTCACAGAAAGGTGATCATTCTACGGCGACCCCCTCCACCCAAAAGTCAGAGGCAGGCCAGGACCACCTGAGAACAGGGCATGTTCTTTGTACCACTTGCATTTTGAAATAGTAAACATGGCAGTAAAAATGGCAGACACTGTGCTGCCATTGGCTGTTTTATACATGCTAAGAGCCACGCAAGTTTTAAAAAGACTGATTGCAACAGATCTGACATGTTCACCTGACATCGTCCTTAAGCTATAAGGTTGCTATGACAACGGCTATGGTTTGTTGATCCAGATAACAATTTCCATAGACAAAATATCACCATGGCTCACCACAAGGGATACACTATGAGGGTCTATTTAATAGCCAGTAAGTGGAGGTTGGAGGCATGGGACCCTCACTCCTGTGGAGGAGCTGGTGATGAGCATCAACTACACCACTCGGTGGTGATGGGAATCCCATCATCAGATGACAGCAAAGGAGGTGTAAAAACTACAGTGCCAGTTTACAACACTGGACCTGGAAATGCGCTATCCTGCTTAAAACAGACAATAAGAAATTAAGGGAGGCATTGGGTTACATGTCTGTGTTATGCTGGAAAGCTGGGAGGATTCCGCGAGCAGACACCGTTAATAATTCCAGAAAGAATCTTTTATTTGCACTGAAAAAAACAACAGTCTGTGAAAGACTGTCTTCATTTACCTCATTGTCTTCGTTTGCAATGGTTTTTGACATCTCATCATGGATAAGTTTGGGTTCATATTGAAAAGATTGGTAGACACTGAGCCACTAGATGTAGCCATGACCGGCCGCTTACAACGTATACAACAATGGCGACCTATGAATTAAATGAATAGTAATAAATGCATAAAAACTAAATGTTGAGTAATGTGCAGCTCATGTTTTTACAGCTATACCTTTATTTATTGAGATATATTCCTCTAAAGTAGCACACCACCTATTCTTTGGTTTGGTTTAATTGTGCAAGCCATTTAAAGTTGGGTTAAATGCTCTGAAATACTCTGAAAGCCACCAAACCAGATGAAAACTAAGAGACTGATGCCAATGTTAGTAAATGTGATATTGGAGCTGTCCTAGCCTACCATAGCTCTCTCTGAATTCTACATGTCTTTCCAAGAATTTACTGACAAATTGGACATCCAATTGTAGTCCAAACAGTCCTTGCCGTGGCAACAAACTGTTATCACCAGCAGAAACGCAGATACTTTTCACCAGCAGCTGGAGGAGGTAAGAATTTAATGCACTCAGCTTCAAACAGGATGTTACAGTCTAAGCTAACTGATCAGGAGGGAAGAAGCAGATGCAGATTGGTATAAACTGAATGACCGCAAGAACTCTAATGTGGGGAAATCCTTTCTTTTCCGAAAGGAACTTAGTTTTTCACAGCGCGACCCTCAGACCAAAGCCAGCAGCTTAAAACTATAGCGACATAAGGCAAGGCAAGTTTATTTGTATAGCACCTTTCATGTACAGGACAACTCAAAGTGCTTTACATTAAAACAGTAAAAGCATTAAAAACAGCAGAAATCACAATAAAATCATAAATTAAATAAAAGTCATTAAAAGCAGATTAGATAAAGTTGCCGTGCTGATTCATTCATAGGCGCATGAGTCCAATGTGGATTTTATGACCCACAATAAACTTTGCAATACTTGTTCACTAATTATTCTTGAAAACTGATTCCAGAAACAAAGAAGTTAAATCAGAAACATCAAAAGTACATTTTCTCCTGTCTCTTTGCAAAATTCTGTTTACCATGTTTTTAGCTAGTTAAGGTAAAAAGTTATTTATTGGAGCAGAGATTGTGTCACACTATTGTGTGTCTGACCTGGAACAAGTAAGGTGGGACCGATAAAGCGGCCAATGAGACTGCAGGCAGGTTGGTTTAACAGCTAAACAAGTTTAACCACGCCCCCTTTCCCCTCAACAGCCAACAGAGTTACACATTTTTGCCATTTTTTATAGGATGTTCCACCAGGAGCTCATAGGTTTAATCTGTTCATTTCAGTTTTCAAATCAGCTAAGCTTGATTGTTCTTAGGCTGTCGCACTTTTATCTCTATATAATCCATCTTTTAAATGTATTATTATTTGTTATTCATCATTTATTGATCTATTCACTTTTTCATCACATATGTCACAGCACTTTATTTGGGATGTCATATGTAAGATGAACAATTATGGGACTGTTGTTTCTGAGAACAACACCTGCAGGTCCACTTTAGATTTCTCCAGATGGGATTTAGCTTTCCCTCGGACCAGTAGGAAGCAATCGGAAGTGTAGCAAGCCGAACGCTGTAGCAGAAAAAGAAACATCTGTTTGATGTTCTCACTTCGGTCCTCTCTGCAGGGAAGTTCACAAAGGTGAATGTATGCAACTATTAATAATGAAAGGTTGTACTTCACTGAGACTCCCCTGTTTACAATCTTTGCATTTTTACTATTAAATGTCTAATTTTGAAGGGGGTGAAAGAAAACATACCACAAGAGGAGCTTTTACAAACCTTTTGTTTTTACTTTGCATGAATTATAACTTTATTGAGATATGAGGTGCTTTCCACGGCCTCTCTTCACAGCCTGAATCAGAGAATCGCTGACCCTGCAAGTCAAAAGGTTGTGGTCTCAGGTTAAGGACTGTCATCAAGCCCATGACCAGAGTACTTAACCTCTGATTGGCTAATTCATATCCCAGGTGTGGAACTGGGTTATATGCTACGTGTCCGTCATGGTGCTCAGCATTTCCTCTCAGAGAGCACAATGAGTGTGTAGCCTGTCTGAGGCAGGAGGTGCGGCTAAGACAGGAAGAGGTGGTGTGTGAAGGGGTGCTCCTCCAGTTCATGTTAATTATCAGCTCTGTTTCTGACCCCCATGTCAACGCTGGTCCTAACTGGATCCTGCTTCCAACACCCCCTTGATGGCGAAAAAAAGGTCTCATGGATGTGACATGTGAGACGAAGGCCTTAACTGTAAGAGAACACGATAAGCGTGAAGGATTGGGCTGTGCTAAAGACAGTAACATAAAGATTCAAGAAAGTTGGTAAAACCATCAAAGGATTGTTGTAAAAATTCAGGAAAACAGACTGATTTTCAAATTTCATGAGCTGTTTTATTAAGGACAAACATAAAACGTGAAACATTTTACTGACTCACTAGTCACGTTAATTCATTTAGAATAGAAACAGAGGAAAACAAAAGGCTGTAAAGAAGCTGGAGGAACATGTGACTTATTGGGTTACAGAATAGATTTTCTCAGTCCAGAAGCACCACTCTCTTACCCAGGACCAATCACTTCAAGGAACTAATGTAAAGAAAAACTGTGTCATGTGGAAAAGCTTTGTTGACATCATAGACCTGCAGACTACAGAGCAGAGGGAGCATCCAGCGTGTTATCAGTGAACAATAGAAAAGCTGCATCTCTGATGGGATGGGGGTGCATTAGTGTCTATGACGTGAGCAGCTTCCACATCTGTGAAGCTCCATCAATGCTGGAAAGTACATGGAGGCTTCAGAGCAACGTCTGCTCCATCCAGACAACGTCTCTTTCAAGAGGACCTTGCAGATTTCAGCAAGACATTCTGCATCCATCACAGCAGCATGGCTGCACAGGAGAAGAGTCCAGCTGCTGAACTGGTCTGCCTGCAGGCCAGATGTTTCACCAGTACAAAACATTTGAAGCAGCAAAACATCTTTATTATTTAAGAAAGAAATTCCTCTTCCAACAGTCCAGCAGCTGTTTTTCCTCGCTTCCCAGACATTTACAGACTGTTAAAAGGAAAGCTACAACAGGGTTTGCATGGCCCTGTTCCAAAATCAAGATAGGTTCATTTTTTCCATGAAATAGTAAAATATCACTTTCACAATGCGATTTGCGTTCTATGCTTGCTTTGACTATTTAGAGGTTTTTATTTTACCCAGTGCTCCAACTTTATTTGTAGTTTGGGTTTCATTGTGAGGGGTATGGATTATTCATGAACCATTTCTCAACATGTCCCAGTTACCGTATTTACATTTACGTAAATGAGCTTTTAAAAACATGAACACGTTTTTCATTCATATCATTAACTTTCCATGATTGTGCCCATTTTGTAATAAATTAGTCAATAATACTTAAATCTGTATTATTATTAATATTTGTATTATTATTCAGTTTGTCCAAAATAACAATCCATGCATTTAAGCTGTAAAAGAAAATATCAAATCTATGTTCTCTTATTATGTTTTTGTATTCCTGTTAGCTGATGCTAAAATACGCTGTTGTCCCCAGAAACACATCAGGCCACCAGTAACATGGCTGTTGTCCCAGATGTCTGAACATGCCCCTGCATGGAGTTAGATGGATCTATTTCTTTCTGTACAAATCCACCTTCAGCCAATTTGTACCAGATGTTCCACGAGTGCAACATGACAAATAAATAGGTATTTTCCTCTGTCCACACCAAATGAACAGAAACAGATTTTTAGCTTGTTGATTTGAGAAAAAGCAGAGAGCTGTAAGTGTCTGACATCCCTGCTGAGGCCTGTTTGACAGCTTCATCCACAGCTTTGAAGGCAGGGTGGGCTGATGTTGAAGCTTTTTGGGCAGATAGTGTAACCTTTGGCAATCTCTAATAGTTTTTCTTTAAATAAAATAACACGTTCAATGGGAAAATACAATGTAAACGTACTCCTCTGGTCGCCTTTGGGTAGTTATGAGCATGCTCGAGTGATATGCAAAAATGACAAAAATCTATATATTGGTCTATATTGTAAGAAATATTAGCCACAATACTGCTAGTGCTAACAGAGACTTTTAACATGTTTGTGTTTGCTATAGTTACAAGCTCCCTAATAGAACACAGACTAAGAAAACTTACAGGCGTTGTTGCATTAATGTGAACTGCTGACTGTATGTTGAAGAGCAGGATGTGGAAACAGTGCGTGGATTAAATGTTTTGCATGAATAGAAGTGAGAACAGTGTTTAAAAAAACTTGTCTTTAAGTCAGTAAGAAGAAAAGCAACTTTCTGTATTTATTTGGAAAAGATGAGATTTTTTGTGTACAAAAAACAATTGATAGAATTGACTTACAAAGCAGTTTGAACTATTGCTTTCAGCATAACTCTGTCTAAAGTAACTACTGATATCAGAAAAGACCACATCATTCCCTCTGAAAACCCGTTACCCTTTCTCTTTCAGAAGTTTTCTCAGAACAATGGAAATAAAGCCACTTTTATATTTTCTCCTTTGCAGTTACCGTTGAATACATTTGCTGAATAGACCACTAATGGTTCAATGCTTTTTATCTTTTTTCTAGTTGCTACCACATCTCTCGTGATGCGACAGGCATTGTCACATTCCAACGCAGCTAATCTCAAACATTTACTTTGATACAACAAAATTAATTCCTTAAACCAATGAGAGATATGTTCAATTAAATGATGATTCCATATTTTAAAGGATAAATGAAAATTTTACAGCTAAACTAAGCTAAACTTTGCTATGCTATGCTATGCTAATGAACATCCAGCTTTGGGTTCATATTTAGAATGAAGACATTTCTAGCATTATAAAATAGAAATAGATTCATTTTGTACCATGTTTTCATTTTAGTACCTTTTATCTTTTAACTTGTGAAACCACCTAAGGACGCCATATTTCATGTGGACATCTGAAACACAATCTGTGTTAGTGTTGTACTATGGAATTCTGCCCATGATCATTCAGGCTGCAGAGAAACTGACTCGCGTCCTCTTCGGACTCCAGACAGATTTACACGTCCAGTCCATCCCGACTCCTCCTCCTTCCCTGCGAGGCCGGATTCTGCAGTTAGAGTTTCTGCTCTGCCTGCCCCGTGATTCTGCTTGACAGCTGAAGCATCAACCCCTTGACACTGACAGGAATTTATGGTTCGGTTCAGGATGCAGAGTAACCCCAACGAAACAATACACTATGGGGGCACAGCAGGGACACAAGTCCATCAGCCTCACAGTTCTTTCAGCAAAGTTATCAATACAAATTATAATCTGATTCACATTTATCTTTAATCTTTTTTGTTGTTGTTTTGCCGACGTGACTGCTCCTGAAAAAAAAACTAAATTTTGAAATGATTTGGTTTATTTTTACATTTTAATTAGATTTTACAGAACTAAAAGAAAAAAGGGCTAATACTAGAGAACGTTTCAACATGTATGCACAGTATGTTATCAGATGCTGTTTTTGTCTTGTTGCATTATATCAGACAAATGGTGAAAGGCATGCTGTACTGCATTCCAAACATAAACACAAGTTTGTTTTGTTGCTTCAGGCTGAGCTCCATCTAAATCTGACTGACTGGAAAACTTAAATAAAAAAAAAAAGACAGCAACCAGGACACTGTAGTCTCTGAAGCATTTTCTCTGAAGCTGCTGCTGCTGGCTCTCGCTTTATGTCATCACACAAGGTCACGCTGCTGTACAAAAATAGGAATCTCTCGCATTCCTCCCTGTGAAGTTTCCAATCGTGTCCCTTTGAGGTAGCAGAAAAATGTGGCTGGTAGTATATCACCTCCTCCCAGGCTTTTATCTCTTTCTGAATCTGAAATGAATGAGCCACTTTTCTATTTATACCATTCTATTTACATCATTTATACGTTGTGCATGCATTTGCAAAGCTGTTTTTGACTCTGCAGATTCCAGTCTATTTATGTAGGGAGTTACAGTTGGTCATTACAAATCCCATTGGCTAGAACAGACACAAAATATAGGGCTTAATTATTTACCATTAAACCCAGTGTGACTGTTAGCAACATGCTTGACATGTGTGCATTCTGTACCTTTTCTTAGCTGATAATAATCTGTGTTGCAAAATCTACCACCCAGGTCTCTCATAAAATCTGCAGATCATCAGAGACTGAGACAGTTCATGAATGTGTCCGTTATTTGTAGCATTAGCTGTTGCTGTGTATGTTAGCATTCTTGTGCATATAAGTGTAGCTCTTACTGCTAATCTGTACTTTTTCTCTTCTCTGCTAATGCTGATATGCACAGATACGTAACCTGCTCATATCAATACAATGAGTATTAAATCTTAAACAAGTGGATAAACATACATATTACATCCAATACAGTACTCCTGGTTGTTTTGAATAAAAGCTGCTGCTAACTAAACCAAACTAGCACCACATGTTCTGCTGAGACTAAGCTTGCTCTGTCAGTTAAAAACTATTGCAAAATCAGGAGATGTCATGCTAAAATAATAGACTGAGAAACATCAATATAATAGCTTCATGTTACCAAATGTTTGCCACTGCATAACATAGTGAAATACTGCATACTGGAACGCCCCAGTAATTCCCTCACTCTCTACATGTCAGGGTGTACATCGGACCAAGCCATCTTGCAACCAGAAGCACTGATTCATGAGCTTGCATCTTTATGCAAAGTTTTGTTGTGTCATATCTACAGGACAGAAAACCTCCCTCCATTTGTCCTCCCTTTACACTCCATGTAGAATTATTTGACACAGTTATCTTAGATTTTCCATATGTACCCCTGGCTTAACCTTCACTACCAGCACGGAAGCAGATAAACATCACAATATTGTAAATAATTTGGAGATGAAATATCAATTTTTTTGCCTACACACACCAAGTGTAATGTGAGAAAAAAGAAAAAAAGAAAAAAAGGCTCTAACCTTCAGGACAAACTTTAGGATGTCCATGACACAACTTGATAATCTGCTGCAGCAGCTATATACCATCTTCATAATTCAGCTTGTTGGTAAATGTTCTCTTTGTGATTGTCTTCACGCTTGTCGAACAGCATGAGCACTGTAACATTGGTCAATAAAACACTCGGTCTTGTAGCAGCAACAAAATGACACATAGTTGCATAGTTTGCTGGATGGAATTTTGTTGTTGATGTAAACGTTCCCATTGGCTTAATCGGAGTGGATGTGGAAAGGCTTTTAGAGTTATGCTGCTAATCGATCCTTCTATCTTCTTCATCCCACCTGGACTGGTTGGTGGGTCCTTTCCGGTGGAGGTTTTCCTCTCCACTTCCACCCCATCCAGCTCAAGATGCAGGATTGAATCAGAGAGATTGGATGCAGTCTGTTGGTCTCCTCAGCTCAGTATAATTATTTTATGAAACAGTTTAAACCAACACTGTTTTTACCTCATGTCCAGGTGGACTGAGGAGCTGCTGCAGCCGCCTCTCCCTCACTGGACCAATGGTGACTATGTGAATATGTTTAAATGTATTATATTTAGACTACAATGAATTGGATTGAACTGGGCTCTCTTTGCATGTTGTAGATTGGCACTCGCTATTACTATAAAGCTACATTAACTTCAATATGAATAAAGTATAGTAATATGGCATAAAAATCTTTATTTCTTCACAAAATGTCATTTTGCTCATGTATAATCCAAACATTGCAAACAGAGTTTGTAACAGTTGTCTTTGTCTGCAGGGAGTACCGCAGTGCAGCCATTGTGTCTGCATGCGCTTAGAAAAACCACCTGTTATAAAACATAAGGGTTTTTTAAATAGCTTTAATGTGTATTTATTCCCTGCACAAAGTTGGTACGTCAGTAAGGACCCATTGAAAAAAACTATGCTTGTTGCAGTGTGTGACAGCCAGTATTGGATAGAGTTTCACATTCTATATATAAGCCTGTTGACTGTGTCCCCGCTGCTCTATTTAAATGTCAGAGTTCCACTGTCAAAACAGAGAGAGGGACGCAACAATATGATGGACCTTTTTGAGACCAACACTTATCTTTTCAGTGATTTGCGGTATTTGGAGGAAGGGGATCATGGACCACTACAGCACTTGGACATGCCAGGAGTATCTCCCCTGTACAACGGCAATGACAGCTCCTTGTCCCCTGTTCAGGATAATCTTCCATCTGAGACCGGGGGTGAAAGCAGTGGAGAGGAGCATGTGCTTGCCCCTCCGGGTCTGCAGGCACACTGCGAGGGCCAGTGCCTCATGTGGGCTTGTAAAATCTGCAAGAGAAAGTCGGCGCCGACGGATAGGCGCAAGGCTGCGACGCTGAGGGAGAGGAGGAGGCTCAAGAAGATCAACGAGGCCTTCGACGCTCTGAAGAGGAAGACTGTGGCCAATCCCAACCAGAGACTACCCAAGGTGGAGATTTTACGCAGCGCCATCAGTTACATTGAGAGGCTACAAGATCTGCTTCAGACCCTGGATGAGCAGGAAAAAATGCAAAATGGATCCTCTTTTAACTCTAAGAGTGTAAGCTTCACAACCTTTAGTATGCTTTGTGTCCTTCACATGATTTCTACACTTTTCATAAATCTTACCAACGTCTCAGATTACATTTAAACATCATCTTATTCGGATTAGAAACTAGATGTTTATCTGTTGCTCTCATAGTGTGGCTGAGACAAACATCACTATTTCCCATGTTTTTCCTACGTATCTTTATCCAGTTGGGTTTGTGTTTAACATAAAACATGTATAGACAATGTGTGTTTCTTGTTTCTACAGGCGACCAGTGATGAATACCACTGGAAGAAGTCCTCTGAGACCTGGCCAAGCTCTGATGACCATTCCACTGCAGCAATGAACCAGAGAGAAGGTAGACCTGCCATCACTTGCAATTAACCATTAATGAAGACAATGCAGCTACAACTGGAAGTAGATGGGTTGCAGTGAGTTTTGAGCTTTAAAAAGCTGCACACAGTCACCGTGTGCAGGCACAATGAGATGGGAGGGTTTTGTCTTAAGCTGAGTTCTCAGTAAAACAAGGATCTTTGGGGTTGTTGGCAGCTAAATCCTAAACCCCACACTGCTGTGGTTGTTTGGACACAACCTGAACATTTTGTTGGTAGAACTTTTAAGCCAATTTCAAGTATTGATATTATAAAAATCTGCTTAACGTTACGTCATGGGGCCTTTCTTGCCTTTTTAAACTGTCAATTGTTGCGCCAGCATAATTTATGTCATGTTTGTAGAAATGCATTTCAGGTTTTGGTGCTGGGGTTCATGTGGCTGCATGGGGAAATGGAAAATAATGACCATATAACCATAAGTACCGGATAAAACCTCAGATACTGGCTGATACATCAGGACTGATACGAGTAAATTATGCAAAATTGCGAATAATTCAAAGTTGAAATTCAGATGTTTTTGTCTATGCGCATAAAGTGTGATGCAAAATTACGAATAAATGCTTTTGATTCTAACACAAACTCACAAGATGGCAAAAACAGCTTTCACTTTAAGCTAGGATGATATAAACTGGGACGATATGCGACTAAAGAAAAGAAAACAGAGGCATCTGTTCAAAAGAAGACGGAATTTGTCCAGTCCAGGAGATAAAGCTGGAGGACGACTGCTTCAGGACAGACTTTAGGATGTCTGTGGGACAGTTTGAGGATCTGCTTAAGCAGCTAGCTGCTAGCTTAAAGAAACAGAAATAAAAGGGTTTGAATGAAGCAGCATAGACTGGTTCTGGTCATGCTGTCAACACGCCTTTTCTGACTGGTGATTGTGTGTCTGTTAGTTGTGAATATGAAGGAAAATCTACCTGCTTGAAAAATAATTTTGTCACTGATGTGAATGTTACTATTGACTTGACATTGACTGGGTGAAAAATATCGATATGTGAATTATTCAGACGAAATATCCAGGGTAAGCAGTAAGCACTTTTGTGCCTTCTTGTCATAGTGACCATATTTCTGGACCTGAAGTGCCCATTTTAAACACTTATTTATCGGTACTCAAGTTTGCACTGATGCAAATATAGAACACTTAAATTGTCCAGAATGGACGTATAGAAATAAAATTGTGACTAAAATCTGATGCCAAACAAGCTCAATGTGCAAAGTATGATGTCCTGTGTCTTATATCTCAGCTTTGTCATAATTTGAGCATGTTTTGTGTAATATTGAGGGGAAAAAACTCACTACATAGAAGCAACTGTTTTATAAAACAATGCAAAATTCCATAAATTCTTCCATGTTTCTTTGGTTTTCAGGAACCAGCGAAACCTCCGCCTCCTCCAGCCTCCTGCGTCTGTCCTCTATCGTAGACAGCATCACAAATGATGACAAACTCAACTTCCCCGCAGACGTCTCTGAAAACTGAAGTTTTACTGACCTTAACAACTATTTCGATATGTTAAACTTCCATGATCTATCTCTAAATTATTTCCATAGTATTGATCCATTCTGGCTTCTGTTTGTTATGAAGTCCACATTTGTACAGAGAGAGCAACAAATTTGTACATATTTTATATTTTGTGATGGTTAGATGTATTTATTTTGTTTTTGAACGCAAACAAATTCTCGCTTAAAACTGGCATTTTAATTGAAAATTTGTACATATAGTTGACCAACAAATAAAGATTTTCTGTGATTTTGCGGTCAAACAGTTGGTCATTTGATTGATTAAGGAGATACAAGAAACCTGAAAACACAGACTTGCTAGTTAGATCTCATCAACAAACATATTTATTGCCAGTAGAAGATAGACGCGATCCATTTTCCACTGCTTGTCCAGAGTCAGGTCACGGGGGCAGCAGCCTAAGGCAGCCCAGACTTTCCTCTCCCTAGCCACATTCACCAGCTCATCAGGGGGAATCCTGAGGTGTTCCCAGAATAGCCGAGAGACATAATCTTTCCAGCGTGTCCTGGGCCTCCCCCGGGGGCTCCTCCAGCAAGGACATACCCAGAACACCTCACCAGGGAGGCGTCCGGGAAGCATCCTAACCAGATGCCCGAGCCACCTCATCTGGCTCCTCTTCATGTGGAGGAGCAGCGGCTCTACTCTGAGAACCATGGTTTCTGATTTGGAGGTGCTGTTTCTCATCCCAGCCGCTTTACATTCGTCTGCGAAACGTTCGAGAGAGCTGGAGAATGAAACCAACAGAACCACATCATCTGCAAAAAAGCAGAGACCTGATTCTGAAGCTACTGAACTGGATCCCCTCAACACCTCGACTGCACCTAGAAATTCTGTCCATAAAAGTTATAAACAGAATCAGTGATAAAGGGCAGCCTTGGCGGAATCCAACCCTCCAAATTTATTGGATAAACAACATATCAAATGATAAAACTGAGGCATTTTACCAATTCATGGAAAATATAAGATGACTGTGAACCTGTTGACAGCAACACATCTGTAAAAGCTGAAAAAGGGTTAATTAAGTCCTAGAAAAGGTAATTGGTACCAATCAGGAGCGCCTGGTGGAACATTTGATAACTAAATAATGATCAAAACATTGTTTTACCATTTCTGAAGTGTCTTTCACCATCAGACTTTCATTTTACTCACTTAGGGCCAAATCTACTAAAGGTTTGCGTGTACTAAAATGCGTGCAAACTTGTTGCTCACGCTAAAAAAAGTTCAAACTGATCTACTAACAGTGAGCAAAAGAGTTTGGGTCTTTCAAAGCTGCAAAATTGCGCATCCATCTACAATAGCACCTTTGCCTCAATGAATATGTAAATTGGGGCGTTCACACGCAATTTTGCGTGTGGTGGGAG
>JBAMHV010000025.1:17674217-17684335 GCA_037177535.1 Pseudomugil gertrudae | reverse complement strand
TTAATAAGATGTGCAATAGGGTACAGGAAACTAGATTTGTTTTGTTTAACTAGATTAGTGTCAAAACCAAATTCATCCCTTGCCTTGGAATTTTTTAATGTAGAGATCATGTTTCTGTAATTGCTTTGATGTAAAATTTTGGAAAAGGAATGGTTTGGGTTGGTGTTCCTTCCCCTATTTGGGAGCTAGTAAGAGCTACATTTTGTGGAGGATCACAATAAAAGTTGGAATTTCATCTTCAGCTTTTTCTGACTCAAATATTTCTTACAAATGAATAAACATTGCGCCGCTTGTTTGTCCCTGAATATCTCATTTATTGTTTGATATGGTTCATTGTTTTTATGTACATTTCACAGCATCTCATTTTTATGGAATCATGATTTTAGTTTTGCTGCATCCTGACATACCAGCATGTTGTACAAAAAGAACAAAGACACCCCCGCTAGCATTCAAACACTCCCAGTCCCCCAGGATTCATGCCTGTAGGAGTCCAGAATGGCCGTGGAGCAGTTTCTTGCTGCTTGCTTGTCTTTGTTCACCAGCAGTAACTCGAGTCTCTTCCATACACAGCGTGCCGCCACTCTCTTCACATATCACATGTTGGGGACATGGAAACTTGGGTTGCAGGCCTGAGTGCAAACCCCAGCGGGATAATACCATCATCTAAGCCATTAGGCCTTAATTAATCATCACTCATGTCGTCATCACACAGCCCAGCGTTTAAATAAAATGTGTGACACGATGCCAGTGGCATGGAAATCCATCGAGTCCTGTCATGTATTGACATGACAAGGAGGGTGCTTGTTGGGCTGTTTGATGTGGCGTATGGTGCTCGCTCTGATCTCTGCGGACGATGCAAAGAGCTGTTTGACCTTTGTGACTCTGCATCATCTCTCAGGCATCCACAAAGATACATGCAACACGTCGCTCTGGTTGGGTTCACTGGTTAAAGATGCCAAGATGCTTAAGGAACTACTTACAGGAATTTGAATTGTAAATGTATAGATTTAGAAAATCCAGGAAAAGTTCCACAAAGGTTTTACAAGATATCGAAGATCTGAATGCGAGAACATTCTGGATACGAACAGGAGCAGCTTTTCATCACAGCAGGAGAACAAACATCACAATATGACCAAGACACTATGGTTTCACTATCAATGCTTCCAGGTATTTACTATTTACTGTTGTTGTTCTGATGGTAAAATGTTTACCTGTGTTTTTAAGTGTTTGGTTTTATTTTGTGGTGACCATCATTTAAAACTTTCATACACATTTAATCAAAGTGCTTCAGTTCATACAACAGCTGCTTTGTTCCTCCTAAAACACTGACTGAAAACTTCTGCAGAGCTTCGTACACTCTTACATTTGCTTTTGTAATGTGTATTTCATGGAGCATCTTCACATCACAGCATTTTTAATAAATAGTATTGAAATACAAGCGGAAATCTTCCAATAAAACTGAATCCCGATACAATGCTTTTCAGCAGAAATCCTGTTTTCTGCAGAAAGCAGACAGAAATCTGATAGCTGGAAACAGTAATGTGACTTTAATGAGCTCCCGCTCACTCAGTCTCATCCCAGCTTTCCTCCATTCGCAGCACTTTTGTGTAGCTGCAGCTTAAAATGTATTTTTGGGTTTGCAAACACATAAAACTGCATTTTGCAGCTAAATCTTCATCTCTTATCAAAGCTTCTTTTTCAGTTGTGTGTTGGCTCCACCAGATTTCCATCTTTCCCTTGTTGAGCTTTGCAGAGGTTCTCTGTGTTGCTGATGACACCATAAAATCCTCATTTGCCTGTGACGGTGGTGTTTTAAGCTGATGAAAGGCAGATTGCTTTGAAGGAAGGAAGAAACCTGGATGCAGAATACTTTAGATTTATCCAGACTCTCCTTGGCTGGTGTTGCCACTCAATTTTCCCCCCTTTTTGTTTCACTAATTTTTGTGGGGGAATATAATATCAACTTTATGCAGAGAAAAGCGTGAAAAAGGAACACATTGTTCTGTTTTTGCTTTATCTGAGCTATATTTTTTTTTATTAATTATTTAAAGATATTTATATAATTAAAACTCCTAAAAGTACCTACATCAAATCTGGTACAGATGTAAGTTTGGGCTCTGTCTTGTGAAGCATGTGTAAGCAGGAGCTGTGAGATGGTGAAGCAACAGCACACTGAGGCCGTTTAATAAGCTTTTCAGACGTGAGGAAGGTGAACATAAAAAGGTCACCTCCTGCCCTTCACTTAACTCTGTCTTTGACCCTTGAGAACAACAGAAAAGCAATCACGAAGAGTTCCCAAGAGACCGGTTGTGGACGAGGATCCCATCCCCGGCCTTTGCGCAGTCACTGCGCCAATTTCAGCTGCCCTGCATTCGCAATTAAACCATGTGCTGCACCTATCTAACCCGTGGCTCTACTGGCTCAGCTTTTCTCAGAGTCCACGTCTTTCTCAGCCTCAAACAGCCTTTGATCTCCGCGAGCGCAGGCGAGCCGATGTCTTCTTCAGCTGTGCGTAATCCAAACTCCGACGGCAATTCAGAGGCGCGCGGAGCGGGTGTTTTCTTAGGTGCGCGCGGTTCCCAGAGAAGAGGACCCGCCAAACGTTTAGACACATTGTGAGAAATATCCGCATTGTATCCTTGTGAGCTGTCACCAGCAAAATGACCATAGTACAATTCAGCAAGAATAAAAAAAATAGTGCTTTCCAAAAACTTTTATTTACTGCAAATGTAAACATATGTTTACATGACATTCCTGTTGACCTGCAATGACATGAGAATGCCCTGCAGACTCTTTGTGAACATATAAACATATTCCTTCATTACAATAATATTTGATTCAGCTATTTTCAAACTTTAAAATAAGTAAAAAATCATATTCATGAATAAGTTTTGAAACAGACAGACATCCCATATTATTCAAATACAGCTGTTTTATTCTTTATACAGAGCTTTATTCTAAATTTTAGGTAAATAATTTTCCCTTAAAGTCTAAAAAGATGAAAAGCTTTAAAGTTTGATTAAAAAAAATGACACTTGTTTTTATTTCTTTTGTTGAATAAACTGCTATGTGGAGACATGCTGTTCTTCCTGATATCCTGAGTCAGCCACTTTGCTGCATCGTGGCCATCTGCTGAGTGCCTGAGTTGTGTCAGTCACTTTTCAAGGTTAAAATTTGGTTCGAGAGGAGTTGTGTGTAGTCAATTGCAGTGGTGTCATTTGTTGTAATTACTGGTTTTAATGAGCCTCTGCAAGCAGGGATCAGCTCCCGAGCAGCACCTTAAATGATGAGCTGGGGTGTTTAGCGGGGGCTTACCGCTGTTATGTGAAATTCACGGGGCTTGAAATGTTACACCTTCCTTTGCAGCTGGCCTGCATCTGCAACGCTATTGTCTACACCGTAAAAATTGGTCCACATACTCGTGCATATGGTCACCCTCCTTTTTCTGCACAGTTACCAAACAAATCAAACTCTCTGGAATATCTATGTCTTCATTTTAAGGTTATTTAAAGTCAAATAAAACAGCAATGACCTTTGCTCTTTTTTTTTTTTTAAAAGGCCATGTTGGAGTTAAAGCTGGCATTATTCCCTAACATAGTGTTCCTCATGGCCCTGCAGAAGAAGAGATAAGTTGGAAAACACCAGTAAGTGCAGATGTGGGAAACTCTGCAGGGTACTGGGGGGTGAGAAGAAGTGGTAGGGATGGGGCAGGGAGGGAACTGAACTAACTCCAGCCGGCCTTCTGGCTGGGCCAATGGGCCATGGTAATTAGATCTGGCCAATGTGGGCCCTGGGCTTTGGCCTGGGGGCATATAAGGGGGGCCTGGGGCAACAGACCCCTCATATCACTCAGAGGTCTCCTCGCGTTCACCCAACTTTTTTTTACCCTCCTTCTTTCCTCTGCGCCCATCTCACCTACCACTCAGACTCTTTTTTCACCAAGCCATGGATGTCTTCTCACCCTCCCAGGTCTACTACGACCGAGCATGTTCGTCTTCTCCAGACAGCCTGGAGTTCGGCCCAGGCATGGAGCTCGCTGGTTCTGAGGAGGATGAGCATGTCCGGGTTCCTGGAGCTCCCCATCAGCCAGGACATTGCCTCCAGTGGGCCTGCAAGGCCTGCAAACGTAAATCCAGTTTTGTGGACCGCAGACGGGCTGCCACCATGCGCGAGCGCCGACGGCTTAAAAAAGTCAACCATGCTTTTGAGGCTCTTCGGCGCTGCACATCTGCAAACCCCAGCCAGCGCCTGCCCAAAGTGGAAATCCTGCGCAATGCTATCCAGTACATTGAGAGTCTGCAGGAGCTGCTACGAGAGCAGGTGGAGAACTTTTACGGCCTACCTGGAGAGAGCGGCTCAGAGCCGGGGAGCCCTCTATCCAGCTGCTCTGATGGCATGGTAAGTCATTTTCGATAGTTTTGTGTAATCGGTTGAACGATTAGTCTTGAGGGTTCGAGATTTCCAGGCTACAAAGCCCACATTTTAAGAAAACAAGTCATGGAAGGCAACTGATATTAGTTTTATTTCTGACCTAGGCATCATGACTTCTGCACGTTTGATTTAATTATGGATTTCCCATTTAAAAACACATTAACTGAAGCCTTCTTCACCCCAAGAACTCAGTAGCATGCTTCTCCATACACGCTGCACTTTATCACACAAACATGTCTTCTTACAAGGAGCTTTGTCTTCCTGTTTAATGCTGGTTGCCTACATGTTTGCTTGTTAGATTTCTGTCTGAAGGTGAACTTATAATGGTTGTTGTACTAATGACTTTCCCACCACCGAACACTTTATAGCCCCCAATAAACCAACCTAAATCCACCTTACTGAAGTCTGGCAGGAAAGACCGGGTGCCTTTCTGCATTCCTTCCTGACTGCATGATCTGCACCGCTGCCAGGATTTTCTGCAGATTTACTCGAAGAAAGTGTCATCTTGCACAAACTGGTGTTGCTTCCACTGATACAATCGATTCGCCACACTCTGAGTTGGGCAGGGGAGGGGGGTGAACACAGCCACTTTGACTTTAAGGTGGATATGAAATAAAGAAGCCAATAACTTTGGAATTCAGGATTTATTACACTGTCTAGAATATCTTGAAGGGCACTGCTTGTTTTTCGTTTTCTGCCTCTTCTTAGTCAGCATATGTATTAACAACTACCGGTATAACATATCTTCTTTTTTTTTGCATGACTGGAAGGGTAAATGTGAATGCTTGTGTCCTTCCAGGCTCAAAGCAACAGTCCAGTGTGGCAACAGCTGAATGCAAACTACAGCAACAGCTATTCATATGCAAAGAATGGTGAGACCTTTGTATGCATTGCTATCCTTTACATTTTGAGGATAATCTAGTTTCTGTTTTTGTTATTTAACCACATAAGTCACATTTAAATTTGGTTAAACTTGTTCTTGAATGACATACTTGGTTAATCTGAGACTCTTCCTTGTCAGAGAGTTTGGATAATAAAACAGCCGGGGCCTCCAGCCTGGAGTGCCTGTCCAGCATTGTGGACCGGCTGTCTTCGGTGGAGTCCAGCTGTGGACCGGCTGCTCTGAGAGACATGGCCACCTTCTCGCCTGGCAGCTCCGACTCACAGCCCTGCACGCCAGAGAGCCCGGGGTCACGGCCCATCTACCACGTCCTGTAAAGGAAACCTCACGCTGATGTGGATGTATTGCCACAGACAGGTGCCGTGCTCTCCGCCTTGCAACCAAATTTATTAACTAATCTCATGCAAAATGGAGGATGACTCTGCAGATGCCGAGGACCTTTGACGAGCAGCTTTTATACTGTACATGAGACTGTAGATATGTAATATAATTCCCATTTATTCTACATGGTTATACCCCCTTATAAAACATATTTAAAGTCATGCTGCATTATTCAGTTATAAAATTATATTTAAGCAGTGTTGTAACTTTTTACATGCCGTGTTTTTGTTGCCATTAAATATTTTGCTGTTGTGCATAAAAAAATCTGTCTGGTGTGAGTTTGTCTCTGTGTATTGTGTCCTCAGATATCCCAATCTTTCCATAAAAACAGGAGCTTTACTGCTTTTTAAAGGGAAATCTGAGAAATCCTGACGAAAACAAGCTGAAAGACTGATTTCAGGTCCCATTTGCATAATGATAAAAAGATGTCTGACATTGTGCATGATAATTAAAAGGGCAGAGTACTCATTATGCTCTGCACACAGGATTCATCCTGGGTTGTCTCAGCTGTTTCCAGCTAACAAGGTGATATTAAAAATATCATTTATTATTTTCCCTGTGATCAGTCGTATGGCTTATTATCGATAACACAGCTATACGTTTTATTTCATTAACTTGTGTGAGTTAAAAAAAACTATATTGTTTGCAATAGTGTAAGCAAAGCAGCAAATTAAATTGCTAAAATGATTTAAAATCTCTGCATCTCATTGTATTTTGGATGTTCCCGGGTGTTGGGGGAAGCAGCACTCCATATACCTGTTTGTTCTTTCCTACCAAATGTGAGTCATCAGTAACACCCTTGATTATACCGTCAACATGAGAGTGGAGAACAGATGGCCTCTAATAGTGCTTATTGTGTGAGTGAAGAAGAGGGGATTACATGTGTTGTTCAGAGCCGTGTCTTTGATCACACTGCAATCGAGCTGTGTTTTTAACTCTGCAGACTGCTGAGAGATAAACGATGACGTGGGCTTTACACTCTGAATGTTGTTTTCCTTAGCTGCCTTCGTAAACACTGAAAATGAACCAGAAGAAGCTCGAATATAAACGCTGAGAGGTTTTTAATGACCATCATCATCATCATGTCCGCCTTGTTGTTCGGATTGTTTTAGATATGATGTGCAAGCCAAGTGTCCACTTCTTTAATTATTCATCAACTTACCATTTTTATCCAGAAAGAGAAAAAGGCTTTAAGTCCAGGCTGGACGTGCTCAGCAGCAGAGCTGTGCGACACAGATCCACAGAGCAGACACAGAGGAGCACACAGCATGAGCAGTGATGAGACCAGGACCAAAGCCTCCAGAACCAGCTACAGCCTCCAGTAGGACCACAGCAAAAGCCTCCAGTAGTACCAGCTACATCCTCCAGTAAAACCATAACCAACAAAAGCCTCCAGTAGAACCAGAACCAGCAAAAGCCTCCAGTAGGACCAGCTACAGCCTCCAGTAAAACCATAACCAACAAAAGCCTCCAGTAGAACCAGAACCAGCAAAAGCCTCCAGTAGGACCAGCTACAGCCTCCAGTAAAACCATAACCAACAAAAGCCTCCAGTAGAACCAGAACCAGCAAAAGCCTCCAGAACCAGCTATAGCCTCCAGTTAGACCAGCTACATCCTCCAGTAGAACCAGAACCAGCTACAGCCTCCAGAACCAGCTACAGCCTCCAGTTAGACCAGAACCAGCTACAGCCTCCAGTAGGACCAGCTACAGCCTCCAGTAAAACCATAACCAACAAAATCCTCCAGTAGAACCAGAACCAGCTACAGCCTCCAGTAGAACCAGTTTCTTTCTTTCTTTCTTTCTTTCTTTCTTTCTTTCTTTCTTTCTTTCTTTCTTTCTTTCTCGGTTATATTTCACACCCATCTAAATTGACACAAACTGACATGAAACCATAATTTAAACATAAACAAACAGTTTCTTTTGCTCCGGTTTTGCTTAGTTTTGCTTCGGTGATTAAAAATCAGTCAAACTAGAATCTTTCTGAAAGTTTAAGAAGCAGATGTGTGAGAAGCATAAAGCATAAATCAGACACATGGGAAGACGGTTTACATGTTTAATCACTGCTGTTTTATTGACAAAATGTTAAGCCGTAAAGATTGCCGTGGATGAGTTGGACAGCGTGTTTGTAATTTTTAATTAGAGGGATTAAGTCTCTGAGAGGAAATGAACCCCTGGTACTCTTTAGAAGGATTTGCTGATATGAAAACAGAGATGCATCATGAGAGATGAAATCTGCAGAGAGGAGGAACTGGAAAAGCGATAAAACAGCTGCATCAGAAGTGAAATTGGAGTGTAAAGTAAATTCAGATGGAGAGTACAAGCATACAGTCATCCTGCACAGAAAGCTTTTAATCCTGGCATGGCTTCGGTGTGTTCATCAGTGTGTGACTGAAGGAAATAAAATGCATATGAATACAAAGAAACCCTTTATGAGCAAATTAAAAGCATGTAAAGGCTTTATAAGGTCCAAAAGGCCCTTTTATAGTTGATCATGTATCTTAAGATAATTACAACAAAGATTGTACTTTACATTGTGCTTTATGTACCATTAGTAATTTATGTTTTATTAATTTTATCAGCTGTTTACAATGCATGACAAGGTCTTTGTAGATATTGCATTTAATTCAATTTGAGCTCATTTAAAACATTTATTGCTGTGCTAAAGATTTATGAACATGTTTGACATGTTATGATGTTAATGTGTACAGAATGAGAGTTCCCTCTGCATACTAAAGAGTCTCTGCTGCCTCTGAGCAGAGCGGGTTTCTATTTATTTATGATGCTGTGAAGTAATCTAAGAACTTTCCGTGGAACGCAACGCAGTTCAACGGCAAACACAGGCAGCTTAACATCGCTCTGTGTCTGGTACATTGCTATGTAACATGCCAGCAGGGGTTTGTATTTCACTAACCTAGCCCAGTGTCTGCTCTAAAACACTCTCAGGGCACATGAGCGAGCACTCCTGATGTGGAACCAAAGGGAATTTATAAAGGTGATATTTAGCTTCTTATCATATGTGCTCATATCAGAATAAATATGGGACACTGGTGTTTATTATCAATTAAAAGTGTCTACACTTGTTTCTGTAGTACTGTGTGATACCAGCAGAGGATGGTGTTCCTGCCACAGCTGAGGAACATTCAGCTCATGAGAGATGTTAAAGGGAATGGATGCGTCTATGCTATCTGAATGATCATGTTGATCCTGTTCCTGCAGGACTTTACACACTCTCATGTTTGTGTGGAGCGATGAACTCATGATGAATATTTAAGTAGGGTTCTTTGGAGGGTTTAATCTGCCCACAGGCTGTATCTTGTTCTGCTGCTGTTTGACTTGCATGAGCTGCATAGAGGGAAAGGAGAGGTGGGATTATATAGATAGAAATTCTTAAACATGCATTTTGTTTGCAAACACTTGAACTCAACCTCAGTTTTGTCTGATGTGGGGGCTTTATATTTTATATTAGAAGTTTATAAAAGATAAACTTTTATTAGAGAAACTATGAGAAAGTTAATCTTTTTCTTTTGCTGAATATTATTTGCATCGGTTATGAGGCGAGAAAGGGACATTTCAACATTCTGTTTCCTCTCTTTATGTCTAGTCACAGTTTTTATTCCTAATTATAAGATAAAATGTGAACTTTTATCTTTTGGATTTAGGAGTTTTCCCTACTTCTGTGGACCAGAACATTTGTTTCTCTAATGCAGACTCTGCACAGGTGCGTGTTCCACCTGGATGGGAAACCGCACCAGAAAGAACATCTCTGTCCTTAAGAAGGTGGTCCAGCAGAGGAGACCATCAGAACTACTCTCCCCCAACCTGCAGGACATCTGACAGTCCTGCCATTCCAGACACTGTCTCCTCTTCCTGCTTCCTGTCTGCTCAACTCCAACCCTGAGTTAGACCGCACGTGTTTGTGATGTGTGAATTCGGCTTTTATTGTTACCTAATATTTGATCAAGCTTTAGGCACAAATGCACGTCACTGTGCATTGTACTGTGTATAACTGTGTGTGACAAATAAGGATTATCTGATCTTATTTTTGTGAAAACAAATAAAGCTTCCAGGACTAAATACCCCAGTTAACACAATAAAATCACATCCAATGTTTTGTAGTCTAACCCTAATCCTGTTATGCTGTAGGGGTTTTAAAATCCATTTTTTTACATTTGAGAGGAAGTCTTTTTGTTTTTTCTTTCAAAGAAGATTCTTCATTTTGTTTGGTGCGTGTTTGTCAGTTTCTTCCCAGTTCTGTCAAGCAAACAAAAACATATTCTTACAGATTAAATATCTAATTAAACACTGTGTGACATTTTATTATGAGGACAGATATTCTATTCTATTCTATTCTATTCTATTCTATTCTATTCTATTCTATTCTATTCTATTCTATTCTATTCTATT
>JBAMHV010000025.1:17569189-17594046 GCA_037177535.1 Pseudomugil gertrudae | reverse complement strand
TCCACACAGAAAGGATCCCGGTTGGAGCCCCGCTCACACCAGGAATCAAACCGGCAACCTTCTTGCTGTGAGGCCACGGTGCTAACCAGCCGCGCCACCGTGCAGCTAAATAGGGATTATTTAGTTAGTTATTATAATTATGATGTATAATTTTTTTAGAATTTCTCTGGTTTTGCAGGAAATAATTACTGTCATCTTATTAAACTTAAAAAAGAAGCTGTAATCTTCCTTTTTTCCAACTCTGAGGGGTATTATGACACCATGGATGCTGGTTTTTTGGACGAGGATGGTTTCCTTTACATAATGTCCCGGTCTGATGATGTCATCAACGTGGCGGGGCACAGGTTGTCTGCAGGAGCGTTAGAGGAGGTGAGAGAAACGTTAAGGTACATGCAAAGGTTTCCATGACTTTTTCCTTTTTTATACAGACTTTCCTGTGATATGTTGTGTTTTGTAGTCTGTGCTGCTGCACTCTGCAGTGGGAGACTGTGCTGTGGTGGGTTTGGAGGATGCTCTGAAGGGTCATGTTCCTTTGGCTCTGTGTGTACTGAAGAGCGGTAAGAAACATGCTGCTGTGAAGGAATACACTGTGTCAACATTGTCAACTTTTTGGCTAAAACTGTGCTGTTGTTTGAAGTTTAAACAACATTTACATATTTTATGTGTCACATGTTTCAGGTGTACAGGAGGAGGAAAATATCAAAAATGAGATTGTGAAACTTGTGAGGGATAATGTTGGACCAGTAGCAGCCTTTAGGAATATACTTTTTGTCCATGGATTACCAAAGACGCGCTCTGGCAAGATCCCTCGTTCTTCTTTAGCCAATCTGGTTAACGGCAAACCTTACAAGGTACTGCTCAAAAAGTTTGTTTTATTCACACTTGTTCATCAGCTTCAGCTATTCATTTACTTATTAACACAAATATCTAATCAGTCAATATCATGGCAGCAACTCAGTACATGTAAGTATGTAAACATGGTGAAGATGACTCAGGACAGTTCAAACTGAGCATCAGAATGAGGAAGAAAATATCAATGAGTGCAGACATTGGAGATGATAAAAAGACACATGAAGTCCAAAAAGTACTGGTTCCAACCAAAATAAGCAGAACATCATCTCTGAACATGCAACACGTCCAACCATGAAGCAGATGTTCTACAGCAGCAGCAGATCACACCAGGTTCCACTCCTGCAGCTCAGAACAGGAAACTAAGGCTACAATTCACACCCACCCACCAACACTGGACAATAGAAGATGAAACATGTTGCTGATCTGATGAGTCTCCATTTCAGATTGTAGGATCAGATTTAACTGGAAACATAATAAAAACACAGAACCATCCTGTCTTGGATCAGCACTTCAGGATGCTGCTGGGCAGATTTTCTTGCCCCACTTTGGACTCCTCAGTACCAACATGACACGGTTTAACCACCACAGCCTACCTGAGTATTGTTACCGACCATGTCCATCTCTATATGAGCACAGTGCAGCATCTTTTTTTAACTTGTGTTGTCCAGCATGGAAGCAGCAGGATGGTGGTCTGGTTGCTGTGTTGTGCTGAGCAAATTTAGATCTTCATGTATACATGTATATACAGAGATCCTCTTGGTAATCAGAATTATTTATTATTTATTTTGTTTTTGTAATTTATGTTGCTGGACCCGACCGGAGAGGACAGAGACAGCAGAGAAGAAAAGGGAAAACAAACAGAACACAAAGAGACGTGACAGAGACACAATAAAGGAAACACTGCAATCCAACCAGACGCTATTCCATCCGCTACACCAGTGCAGAAAAAATATATCTCACAGGGCTCTGCAGGGAGTCAAAGATCAACAAATGATAAGAGCGCCAGAAATAAACAAGCAAAACATATCCAACCTAGGTGAATAAACCTAAAGAATAGCTCAGTGACGGTGTCATCATGCAGAACGTACGGGGAGAAAAGTGCTCACAGAAAAGAACACCCAAAGGTTAGAGGCAGGCCGGGACCACTCGAGACCAGAGCAAAAGGCAGTCCGGTGGCTGGGGACAGGGACAGGGTCCAAACAGGGATCCCAGCCACCCCACCCCAGGGCAAACCCAGCATCCACCCAGGGAGCAGCAGAGGGAGGTCCCAGTCAGAGCCAGAGCACAGTGTAGCATCTTCTGATGGTGCATCATCCTGCTGGAAGTTTCCATGTCACAAAGCGACCTCCACCGTTACCAGATCTCCATCCAACAGAGCAGCTTTGGGATGCGGCGGAACGGGAGCTTTTAATCATGGATGTGCAGCAACTGCGTGATGCTTCATGTGAATGTGGAGCAAAACAGTGATTGCTTGTTGAAGAGTAAAGAAAGTTCTGAAGGGAAAGGAGATCCAGCCTGGTACCAGAAAGTTTAGAAATGTCTCCAGAGTTTGTGTGACAGTTTGGATATTTTTATAATATTTTTGTAATAAATATTTGCTTTACAGATCACACCAACCATTGAGGACCCACAAGTGTTCAAAGACATTGAGAAACAAGTTGAAAAAGTTCTGAGACGTCGAGCCATCTGCTGCAGAGAAAACTGAGGCTCGACACCTGCAGACCACGTTGTGACCTGTTTGGACCGGAACGATTGTTTCTGTACTCTGTAAAAGGTTATCTACCTCTGTAATCTCACAGTTCTGTGATAAATATAAGCAGCTGGAATGAGAAAAGGACAATAGAATGGACATAATCAAATAATTAGCAAAACTATGAACACAACTCACTAAGTTTCTTTTTCTGTTTTATTGACAATGAAAATTTGTTTTCTCACCACTTAGTTTTGACCAAAATACAAGAAGTAATAAATAAAAAAAAGGACAAATGATTCCTCGTTCGTGCAAATTGATGTAAAAACAAATGAAAAAGTGTAAGACTTGTCTCGTCCATCCGAAATAACCAAAAGACAGATAAACAGGGCTGTACCAGTAGATCACCCTGGAAACGGACAAAAACGAAGAGTTAACAGTTACACCAAATGTTAAGTCACAGCAAGCAACAGTTTTTTGTTTTTTTTTGCCATTAAATCACCTCACTTCAACATGTTCATATACACTCTACACATACTATGAGCTAAAGCAGTCTGTCTTTCAGTTATTTCATCTGTTCTGTTCAGTGTGGGCAGAGAAGGCCAGCTTGGCTGTAAGAGTAGATTGTGTTAATGCGTCGCCTGACTAAACATACAGTACAAGAAGTAACGGGGTTTACAAACGGCGCACTGTTGTCGATTTGTTCTGAGAGGACGTTTTGTGCAACTTGGAGAGCAACAGCCTCTCTTGTTTTTGTCCTTGGCTACTAAAGAGTCCGTTGAGTTGAAGTAGTCGTATGAAAGTGCTTTTCATGTTCCAGTGTCGATGCATTCTCCTTTTGAGACGACGAGTCCGTAAGAAAATACGATGAAGGTTATGGGTGCTGGAATGAGGCACCACTAGAAGGACAGGGGTTCACACAACACACAAGAGTCTCTTCCTCTCTATGGTTCATCGTTGTAGTCTTCATCAGCACATTGAAAAAATAAAAACATATGTACAAAATGACCTAGAGGAGTAAGGGGAATATGGAGAAAGTTCAGAGCAGCATATATTAATCTATGGTCCACTAAATGAGGTGGCAGGGACTGTTCTTTGTGTTTTCTTTTGCACAAACTGAATATCTTTTATACATAGATGTGTGTGTGTGTATATATATATATATATATATATATATATATTTATATATAATAAAAATGGTATATTTATATTCATTTACAGATGACCTACACATCTTCTGTAGGAGAAATACACAGTACATTATGCTCTGACAGGTTACTGTACATGTAAAAGGTAGAAATGGGGACAACAGGGCAGCCTGCAAGACGGTTTAGCACCAGCATCTGGTGCCCACGTTAATAAGGGATGGAGCAGGGATTTCTTGGCAGTGCGTGTCATCAGATTGTTTTTTGATCCTCAGCAGGTCGGCCCGTCCAGCAGCTCCACCCGTAAGTCTCCATTCAGAACTGTAACTGTAAGGAAACATAATGCATCAATTGAATGTTTTAAGATTTTCTGCAGCATTAAAGCCCCAATGCATGATGGTGACACCCACCTCCTGTTGTTAGAAGTCAAAACCTTTTTTTGCAAAGGGAAAAAAGCTAATTTGTGGCTTTTTCTGCAGGTTGATAAAGGTTGTTTCGTTTTCCTTCTGGCTGACCTATATGCTGACTCCACAGCCTATTTTCTGCATCACATTCTACCATCTGCATCTTCCCTTCACACCTGTGAAACAACCATTGACCAAATTGTCTATGCGTTTTCCTGAATACCTCCAATCTTCATACAGAATGTGACATTAGCCCTACTTTCAGACACCTGAATGTTACAGTTTGGTGAACTAAACACTGGATTAATGCAGATTCAGGAATAACTTTGAAAGTTTTCTCCCTTTATTATTTACGATCCAATTAAAGTCTAATGCAACCTTCAAGAAAGGAGGCTGCAAACGTGTATACATGTGCTTTGTTGCAAAAGTTGCAGTTATTATATTCTGGCTGCTTGCATCAGTATTAATAGAAATATTGGCGACTCAGCAAACTGTACCAGAATCCAACCCAATGTACTCAATAACCTTTGCAGTGTTATTTCTATTTTTTTCTTTGTGTGGGAGCTCTCATACAGAAAGCCAATGAACACCTACAAGGAGCTCATGAGATGAGTAAACAGAAAAACATAATTATAGTTAAGAAGCTGCAACGAATCAGACTTATGCTTATATAAACGGTAAATGTGTGTCTGAGGTAAAACCTAGACGTTTCCATGCAGATGCATGCAGGTCTGTCCCAGGGAGACTAGCTCTGAACTTGGAGGAGCCCGGATCTAGGAGTTGCCATGTTAGGATTGGCCATGGCATGTCACAGGCATTAGCCTGGGAAAGAGCTGCTGCCACATGCACGAAACACACATGGAGTAGTTAAAAATGCAAATGCACATCCACAGGTCAGACATATTTTGCTTTTGGTCAAGAGGCTCAGTCGGACCGTTGCATAGATGTAATCAGAGTATTTACATACTGTATTTACTGTCAGCTGTAAACGGTAGGTTTAACCTTCAGAGGACGGTTTCCTGAATCCTGCTCAGAGTGATCATGGTTGCACCATATCGCCATGTAGGTGACATGTGCAGAGGAAGGAAATGAACCCAGTTTGGAAGCTTAGACTTTTCCATGTAAACATGCTCATAGACTTCTCTTGCTTTAAAAAGAATGAATACTTTGATTGGAGCAGAAAGCTAAGACTTTGCCTTGATGACAGGATTAATTAACTCAGTTTTTACTAAAGCCCTGATCTGAGGTGTTAATGGTTTAACATTTAAATGCTGCTACGGAGGCTTTTTTAGTACTTTTAAGGCTTTTCCATCAGTCACAGCAGGAGCTTTTTAGAAAAGGATGTTCATGGATTATTCATGCTCTCTCACATGAACTCTTTTATGGCTTCTTGATTTCAGGAAAAGTTGGAATCTGAGAGCATCACTGCGAGTTTGTCTTTTTAGCATCCAACTGTTGGTTTATTTCTGAGGAAATGTCTGCTGCGCTTAGTTAATTACATATTATCTCTGCATCCTGCAGCACAACAGCACAATCTAAACTCCCGTTTTAGGAGACCCAAGCTGTCATAATCATGTACATAAAAGGTGTAAAATCTTATCTTTATATTAGATGCAGATTTCCAAAGCTTTGATTCTAATTGCATTAATTTCTTAGACCTGTTATGATTGCAGTCCAATTCCCTTCATTGCAAATACCTGCTGGAACAGCTTCCAGGCTTACCAAGCTGTTGACACACACTCATGCCAGTTTTGGGAGACATTTTATCTACTTAAATCCAGTTCCTATTTGAAGGACTACTGGTTAAACCGGTGTATTTGCCGGAGCAAGAGTCTGTGTTGGGTTACATACAGCGTACAGTTAAAGGTCTCCCTCTTCCTCCTCTCAGCAGGAGTAGGTTCTCACCGTGGAGCTGTCCAGTCGCTGCACCGCCGATGGTCCGACTGTAGGGGGAAACATTGAGACAGAAAGATAATCAAAGCTGCCTCCAGATCAGGTGGACCCATGGCGAAAAGGACACGTCCTTTCACTCTGCATCACACATCAGTGACAACACTTATGTTTTCCCCACACACTGGTGATTGCTGGTAGCGCCACCCTGAGAGGAGAAAGCTACTGGCCCCTCAAAGGAAGTTTTTGCTTTGAGTGGATACCATTAGAGATAAGATTTTAGTATGTTGTGGGTATCACAGACCAGGAAGCACAATGGTTATGTTTACATGCACCGCAATATTCTGGTGTTAACCCCATCATGCTCTTATGCTGAGGAAGGCACTGACATATAAACAGCTTTTTCTGGTTCCCCAAACCAGAATATGAGCATCTTAGGAGTTAGCAGGAACTGAATTAACCTAGCTTAAGTATAAAAAAGTGTACACCTTTCTGCAATATATCATCCTGCTGATCTTGTGAAAGTGTGCCACATTAAAGTTCACAGCTGAGGCTCCAGAACTGACATGTCTGCTTACTGTCTTTGTCATTAAACTCAAATATAGCAACAACATACCTGAGAACAGGAAGGCTAGTATTAAAAATCAGCACAGTTTTAAAGAAACCACAGAACCCCGGAAAGTAATCCTTCATGTTTTGAGGCATGTGGGTCTGACCAAAGCTTTTGATGGGTAAAAACATTACAATATGACTGAATGAATACTCAGGGATCATTCTGTGTGATAAACTACAACATGAACGGCTTGTCCTGTCTTCATCTCATGTGCAGATGCTAATTAGCCTAGCTTTGATAAAGTCAGAATATTAGCGTGCACGTCCACATAGCCAGTGATTGCAAACAAAGGAATGTCACTGGGAACAATTATTAAAAGATAACACTGGCTCAACTCTGCACATTTGGATGATCTCCAGGCATGTATAACAACCTGAAAACACAGGTGCTAATACAATCTGCATCCTTTGAAAGGATAACCCTGGTTTATTGCAGCCTTGTGTTAAACTTAATTATCTTCCCTTGACCTCGTAGGCCTACTATAGCTTTTTTTTATAGAAAGTGTATGATGCTAAATATGCAAACATTTGTTGAGTTTAAGCCCCCACTAGGGCTTGTTTTCCATTCACTTCTGTAAAAAGCTTAAACTTGACAGCTAATTAGGAGATGCTAGTGGATGATGAGTCATGTTGCCAATCTATGCACAGTATTTCCTGAAACTGGACCAGATGCATCTTTTCTGATATCTTCAGTAGTATTAAAGAACCGACCACAAATCAGGTAACCTGTGAAAGTGCAGTAAACTGGTGTTATCCTTCAATCTATTGCTGTTGTAACCAGTGTTTTCTTTTAACAGCAGAGGGATGAGGAGTGACACAAACTGTTGGTTTTAGTACTTCATCACCCAGAGACATGTCACCTGTGTGCCTACTGATTCAGAGAACTTTACAAAGCACTGCATGGACCACCTTTTTTGCTTTTGCTGCTTCATCACTTCAAGGGTTTGACTAGCAAGCATGGGTCCTAATCCATAACTTGACCCACTACTTTTACCAGCAGGGTGACATCACAACTATTTTGCAGCTTTGCAAAACAACACCCTTGGAGTAGAGATTAGAGTCAGAGAGATAGAAAAGAGATGTGAGGGGGGAAGAGGAGAGATACAGCAGGACAGAGATCATGTGAGTGTGTAGAGCAATGGTGCACACAGGGCCAACAAGCCCAGAGTCTTGAGAGGGACATAGCTGACCTTGAAACCAGTCCAAATACATGTCGTCAGGACAGTCGTCCAGCGCCTCATAGAGGACTGCAGAGCAGCCGTCAGAGAGAACAAGAGAAGACTGTCAGAAAGTCCTGCTCTCAGCTTGTCTAACGGCCAACAGGTGCACGTACAGTCTGCACGTACGGTTTGAAAGCCAGACTCATCTTGGGATGTGGCCAGTGGGTGAATGACAGTCGTGTATTAGGCAGTTTCTCACCATCAGGGGGCAGTCTTCGGGAGTGACCGGACGTCGTGGTGAGACGGAAGCCAGCGGGAAGCGTTTCTGCTGATCCAGGCATCATACTGATTCCATGGATGTCCCGAGGAGGGAACTGCCTTCGCCACGATGGACCCCGGAAGTCTTTGTCGTCACACTGATGGACAGGAAACATGTTCAGTTTTAACGGCAGATAAAATGTCATCAAAAGTTGGAGCCCCTTTTTATTTTTACAGCTCCAGCCCTATGACGTTGGGGTGTTGTGTAAAACATAAAAAGCAATGCAATTATTGCAAATCCTTTTTAACCTTCACTGAACTCATCACAAACATGCAATAGTTACTGTTCAAACTGATAAACTTGTTTTTTCCCCCCAAAATATTCCCACAAACACATAAAAAAACCCAAACATGGGCAACAAAAGATGAGGAAGTTTATGAATGCTCAAAAACATCCGTTTGTATCATTTTACAGGTGAGCATTTTAACTGGAAGCAAGTGGTTCATGACTGGGATAAGGAGCATCCCTGAAAGGCTCGGGCTTAGGTTTACCACTTTGTGATCAACTGCGTGAGCAAAGTTTACCAATGTTCCTTACAAAGGCAGGACATTTACAGTCAATTTAATCAAAAGATGAAGAAGATCTACAAGTGCAAAATAAAACCATGCAAAGCCAAAGTCAGACCAACTCCCAGAAACACAGCCGGCTTCTCTGGACCCAAGCTGCTCATTCTGTACAACTGACACCTAAAATGAGAAATTAAGAACAAATCTGCAAAATAATAGTGGCCATTTTAAAAAGCGCTAATATAACCGATTTGATCAGCCAGCCATTAAACCAGTCAGGCTCTACAAAATACCACAACACAGACCTCTGTTGAATGTTTAGCAACTTGTTTTATATTAAGCAAATTTGGGAAAGAATTCTACTGATAAAGTTTTAACAATTAGTGCCCTCAGTTCCCAAACCCTGACTGAGGGAAAGGTGATGTAACACAGTGATCACACTGTCCCATCCAGCTTTACTGGAACCTGTTGCAGGCATCAAATTTAAAATGAGAGAATATTTGTGGAAAAATAAATAAAAACAGTTTGAATATAAATGTCTTGTTTATTGAACTGGAAAAAAGGGCTAAAAAGATTTGTGTCCTTGTGGTCCGTTTTATTTAGCTCTTACTCTGTGAATAAACTTCACTGCATTTGGCTTGTTGAAGCTGTGAATTTCCAGCCAGCAACTTTTCTGTTGAGGTGTCTGTCGAGCAGGTAAAGCAGTTTTTCAAGTGTTTTGCTGCCAGACAAAGGTTTTCCATTTACAAATTACAGCTCAAACGGTTTCACTCAGGTTTCAGAAGTCAGAGACTTCTCTAGAGCATAAAATCTAAACGGCCTGTTTTTCCCTGACCACATGTCAGAGGTCAAGAAATGTTTCTATTTGTGAAAGCAAAATCAAATGAAATCTCATGCTCACCTCATCCAACCTCCGGTCCGTGCCCAGTGCCAGCAGATTATTGTACTCTCGCTCCAGAATCTGACGTGCCTGAGGGGAAGGAAAAACAAAATGCATTAGACCAGATATCTTTAACTGTCCTAGTTATTTATAGCAGGATGGTGGCAGAGACAGTTGATACATTGAGTTATTTGTGGTTCATATTCATTTCACCCAATTATGGGTGTGATGAGTAGTGAAAATACACAGGCGACCTGCCAGGCAACTCTACATGTTCTGATTCCAGCAGCATTTTACAAACATCTATCTTTTTTTATATATGTGCACACATTTACCACATTAAATGTGGAGCAAAGAGGAGGGGAGAATTTACTCTACAAAACAGGTTAATCCACATTTAATGTGCAGGAAGACCTTATACAGTAGTTAGATTTCAAAGCCAGTTAACTTGCACGCTGTGCACATGTGTGTATGTGTGCAGCACCTGAGTGTTTTGGTTGGGAATCTGGAGAAGCAGTGCCAAGCTGCTGTAGTCAAAGTTGTCGTCCAGGGCAACCAGAGCTCCGTGTACACCGCTTTCCTGGAGGATGTTGGCGTAGTCCCGGAGGCCTATACTCTGCACCCAGCGGATGACCCGCTCGTTACTCCACACCAGCACATCTGCGGAAACAGTCACATTAGGACACATAATTCCAGATCTTCTGACATTTTATTGAGTCTGTTTTGATGTGGAGTGTTCTTGCCTCTCATCTCATGCTGGCTCTGTTCCCGGCGTCTTTCCAGTTCCTTCCTGTCGTAGTTCAGCTTCTTCAGACACATGATGCCGTACTGTAAACTTGTTCTTATTGAAGAAGAAACACATATACAGGCATGTGTTGTGGGAAAAAAGCTGATTTTGGAAAAATGGCATTAAGTGTTGTGCTGGTCAGATGGGTTTAGTACCTGTGGAAGCTGTCCACCATTTTAAGGTGCACCCTCAGGTCCTTTTTTGTGAGGTGGTCCAGCATGCGGGCATCTACCAGGCACTCCATAAAGTAGGTGCGGTATTGAGGTAGTCCAAGACTGGGCAGCCACTCGTTTCCTATCCACTCATGGTTCATGTCCCCATAAGCCAAAGTCTGAGAGGAAACACGGAACGCAAATCAGAATATTCTGATCTTTTCTGATTGTATTTAGTTACATTGCCTTAAAAGAAGAGGCTTTTCTTTAGGCTTACCTGTGCCCAGCTCCCCTCCTCAGAGTCTGACTTCTGATTAAAAAAAATAATAAGTGTGACTTTAGTTGCATTTAATTTAATAATGATGTACAAGATGTGTCTGCTTTTTATACATTCAGTTAAAGAGGTAGTGCACCCTAAGATGTGATTTATGAGCTATAACAAATATAGTATTACTAAACTGGAACAAAGAAGTTTGATATAAGTGCAGCATTTTGGGGTATTAGGATGGCTGGAAGCAATAAGTCAGTTAATTGCATTATAAGAAAAAGTGAGTGCAATAAAGTGGGCAGCTGAAATAATTTTGTTTGCTTCATTTTTTCTCTTAACAAAAACTAGATGACAACTGGTTTTTCTATGGTCCATCATCATAAAAGAGACCAATTCAGAGGCAGCAGTACTTTTGACCTCAATTTTTCACAGAGTAGCAGCATTAGCATTTTATTTTGCTCTCATGAGCGTGAATGGGACGGCTTACTCTAGGTGCATCATGCCCATTGTACATAGAAGAATAGACATTACCCCGGAACCCTGGATGAGCGTAAACTATACACCTAAAATATTCATGTCTTGAATGTTTTTAAGACATGAACGTTTGTTGATCTTTGAAAGAGTTAACTTAATATCGTTATGGGGATTTTTATATATTAGTTGAAAATGACAACAATCAGTGCAATATTGTCATTTATCGCAATAATTTCTTAGACAATTAATCGTATGGCAAAATTTGTTATTGTGACAAGCCTTTGGCTAAATACTACCTGATCACTGCTCTTCAATCTCTAGAAGAAAAGGGACAATTTGTAGTCACAAAATAGAGACATAAAGGCGAGGTAAAAAAAAAAACTGGAACTGAACTAACAAAGTCCTCATCATAAAAACTATTAAAGTATACCAAGAGCTCATCCAGCTCATGGGAGATGAAGCAGTATTTGCATGAGGAATGGATAAAAAAAAAATCACAGCAGCTACACCTAATAAACTTATCAAGACTTACCAAAATATATTTACAGTGGTAACTTTGGCAAAGCGAGATCTAAAGGTCTTAACATTGTAGGTGGGAGTACTTATATATGCTCAGGTCTTCAGTTGTTTCTCCATCAGATCTTGTTTAATTCAGTGATAAAAAAAGAAAACAATTTGAGGTTATGTTGTTTTGACTGATACAATCAGGACTTGAGGTGGCCAAACGAGTTAATTTTAAACGTACATTACAGAATTATTAGTTTCATTTAAAAAAGAAAACTCTCAACTTGTCTGCATTTCTGATTGATCAGTTTTGTTTCACTTGCAGCTTCAGTGGGCTGACTCCCTGGTGTGCGAACCAAAAATAAGCAGAATGCCTAATGTGATTTAAATAACAGATCTGGTGTGTGGTGAGAAACAGCATCCACAGAGAGAAATGTCTCACGTTCAATGATTCGTGACCTTCATTATGGAGATGCGCTGAACCGACACACAGAGCAAACTGACTCAAACCTTCATCAGCAGCAACTGGCTTCAAGCTAACCATTAGTATTGACATGAGGTTCACAGTTCAGGGGAGGGTTCCACTGCTGCATGCTGTTTGTCAGTCGCACTTAGCTCCTCATTCATTCCAAGTGAAAAACATCCAGACTCAAAACCAACAGAAAGAAAAAAGGACAGTAAAGGACACAACGGGACTGACCGTTTTGGAAGGGGCTGCCAGGGTCTCCATCTCCTCATGGGTCACCCATACATTGCCTGACGGCTACAAGGTACGCCCAAGAGACGGAGCAGCAGCGGGGTTGGTAGTAGAGGTCCGGTAGGAAGGGCAAGCAGTGTTAAAGAAGAAGAGCAGCACCACTGTAAGCCAATAGCGTTATAGCATCACAGTCAGATGATGAAACCCACCAGGGGTTATAGGGCATGTGCAAAGGACAAAAACACAACACAGAACATCACAACTTCAACATAAAAATGACAGACATCTGCCATGCAGAACACAGAGGGCTAAATTAGTATGATTAACACCAGCAGACACATAAACCCTAAAATATTTATTCCAATATGTCTTCATTTATAGATCAGAGAAAACATTTCAAAATAAACAGTTTGCTAAATAAAACAATATTAACTATCAAATAAAATGAGCTGATGTTGGATTAAGTAATTAAATGCCTGATCATAGTGAGTGCCTGCATGCATCTTTATTTATTCATCTTGAGTAGCTTAAGGTCGCAACAGGTAACTTTGATCAAAATCAATACCTGCTTTCCAATCAATACCTGAGAAGTTCTACGAACGCAGTTCTAAGAACTGTTAACCACAACTTTTGTTCTAAGAACTGCTTTCCCCAGGAGAACTGTTCCTCTTTGAGTCAGGAACCCTGATAGGGACTGATGTGACGCAACCATCTACGACAGTGACGTGTCCTCTAGCACCCCTCACACCAAAACAAAACCCACAAACCATGAAGGAGCAAAAGCAAATCTTCTCCTGAAAAGGTTCCTACAGTTGGAAAGCAGCTAATCTGTTTGCAGTTGTAGCGCTGAACTGCACCTGCTGCGTCTGCGCTGCAGCTGTGATTGATGAGGATAAGGTTACATATGGATTCCTGGCCTAATCAATATAAGTTCCGGACCCCTCACAGGGAAATAACATGCGGTTAGAGGATCAGGTAACCCACTCTAGCTAAAGGAAGAGAGGTTAAGTGTCATCCAACAAGCAATGTCACAGTCAGGAGAGTTGGAATTTGAACTGTTTCCTATACATTTTTGTAAGAAGTGTGCCAGTTATAGAATAGGTGGTAGAGAAAAGGGTAAAACTGCATACTTATACATGAAAAGGTTATTACCAGTGTATTGCCGTTAAGTCCCGATACCACTTAGCTGTTCAGTTTGTTTCAGTAAAAACGAGTCTGCAGAATTTCGTTTCCAATTATAAAAGAATTCCATACAAGCAAAGCACACCATTGAAGGGTCCCCTTCAGCTGAAGGTCTACAGGACCACTTGCAGAAAAAATCCATGAGAAGAAATTGTGAGAAAAAGCAGAGAAGATCCAAGTGCAAAGGGGAGGTGTTGAAACTTTAGAGAGGAATGTTTGTAGAGATTTGAGAGCACATCGGTTGTTTTTAGAGCAAGCAAAACATATTTGTGTGCAAACAGAGACTTTCTGAGTGTGAGCATGAGAGTGTTTAGAGAGAGAGCAAAACAAGATTTGAGCTTAAATCTCCCAAATGTGCCCCTGATCTCAGGCAGAACACTACTCCCATAACTTTGCATAAATATGACGTCATGCTGAGAGTTTGGTATAAACCCTGCATCCACAGTGGTGGTCCACCTTGCAGTTGGAACGTTCACCTGAATTAGCTGGATCATGTTTAAACGTCCGATCTGAACTGCTCAGTGGAAACGGGACTTAACAAAACTAAAACTAATGAATGTCCCTGTCAGTGTTAAAACAGCAGTGTGTGTAAGTGTTTCTACAGTACCATCAGGAAGAGCAGAGTCCTCAGAGACTGTTATTACCATGACAACAGAGAGCTATGAAAGCAGTATCTTAGCCTCACACTCTCTAATTTCAGATGGTGTAATTAAAAACTCTTGACATTCTGCATAAAAGAAAACCACTGACAAATGTGCTGAATGTGAATGCAATCACTCGCCCACACATCTGTCAGCCGTGTATGAAGGTGTGGTGCATGAAAACAGAGATGTTGTTCAGTCACAAACATTTGTTGGAGCTGCTTTGGAGGCACACAGAGAAATTCAAAGATCTACCTGTACAGATGTCAGCATGTGAGCTGTGTTGAAGTTCTTTTTACAGCAGAACATATTTTATTTGTGGTGCATCTTCTTAGAAAAACAGCAAATCATTGTTCACGCTTGTGGTGCATGCATACACGAGTTAAAAGTTTTTAAAGTACTTCTTCCTCCAGACCAGTACTGCTTTTAACAAATGTTTGTAGAATATCCATGCTACTGTATGTTGCTGTGAGACTCACGGTTCTGGTGGTGGGGGGTGCCGAGGGGCTGGTGAGAGAGACCATTTCCTGGATGGCCAAGCGAAGCTTGAGCCGGTGCAGCGGGTTACTAATTCCAATCTCTCTTTGAATCTCTGTGTCGGAAAGCGCTGACATGATGGCGCCGCTTTTCACGTTGGCACGACATGCGGCCACGTACCAGGCCGGCATTCCCAACCACAGCTTCATCACAAGGAGGAAGAGGAGAGGAGATGTCGTGTTTAGTAAAACGTTAAACAAAAAAATCTGCTTCCGCTTTAGTCCTTTCTTAATACCAGTACTGGGATTTACTGATGCCACAGTGGCGCAGATATTCTTTTTTATACACTGCAGCACAGGTAGTCCATCAATTTTTAAATTACAGACGACATGGGAATTTACAACAGAAAAATTATCCATCCATCCATCCATTTTCTACCGCTTTTCCCTTAACGGGGTCACGGGGGGGCTGGAGCCAATCCCAGCTCACAACGGGCGAGAGGCGGGGTACACCCTGGACAGGTCGCCAGTCCATCACAGGGACAGAAAAATTATATGAAACATAAAATTCTGACTCCATTTTTATCCAGAACATCATGCTGGAGGGGTCAGGAGGTCACAGACAGGGTGACAACTGCAAGTCATCCATTTAAATTGAGTTTCTTTGTTCCAGTGCGTTTGTGTATGGGTTTAAATTAGTGTCATAATGAGGAATCTAAATTAGCTAAATGTGGCTCAGAATGAATGTTGGTAGTGATAAATAAAACCTGTCCAGTTTAGCAGGTGACAAACACATTAAATGTATCAGTTATTTATCTAATAGAGCTATCACTACATTTCCCCACAACCGTGTTTCATGACGCATCGCCCATCCCGGGATTGAAAAACAAAACTGGTTACATGAAAAGAAACAAGGCAGAATGTTGAAGACCTTTTACAGAGATCCAGCATCCATCTCACATCCTGCCTGTACTTTGACCTCACTCCAAACAGAATAGTCTAATCTCATCTTTTCTCTCACTGTGTCTCTTTCTTCCTCCCTATTTTATGATAATGTCCTCTTGGTTTTTTTCTCCTTTTTTTGCTGAATCAACCACGGTGTGCTGAGATCCACTTGCTCATGTGTGGTGTGGTGTGCAAAGTGAAACTCAGCTGCAAGGCCATCGGGTGGCGTCCCGGGAGAAATAGTTATGAAGAAACATAAAAGTGGCTCTAAAATGTGCATGTAAACGAGTTTTAGGGTCAGGAAATGACGTAGTTGGTCTTTAATGATCAAAGAGGAGGTCAGACAAAGAAAGGAAGAGGATGTTAAATACAAAGTTATAAAAAAAGGAACTACTGCTACAAATTTACTAACCACTTATTTTGAGGCAGAGATTAGATACGTTTAAAAACTAAAGTTACTTTGTTCTTCTTTTGAAATGGTGAGGGAATGTTTGTTTAATACAACTAACAAAAATAATTTAAACTAAAATATATGATTAAATGCGGGAGGTCCAACCAGTAACCAATGGACATTTTGAAAGTGTCGTCACTGATTTAACAAAGGAAGAGAGGAAAAGGTACAGAGAAAAAAATAAAACAAGAACCAAAACAGGACTGACTTTTACTGACTGGGAGATCTCAGAGTGCAGGTTTGATGCTAGATGGATGTTAGATGCACTTAGGAGGAAAATCTGTCTGTTCAGTAGTGTTGCTTATATCAGTGGTAATTCATAATCTAAATTCACTTTGCCACCTTATTGCCAAAAAAATAAATGAAATAGAAAAAAAATCACACTTTGATGCTGTTTATATCGCCTATCTTATCATTTGTTAACAAATTCACCTCCAATCAATACAAAAATGCATAAAAGTTTGCTTCCAGCTCGCCATGCTTCCATTTATCAGCTCAACATGCTTCTTTAATATGATTAGGACGCTAAATTTTATTGCAGATCATTGGATGTGGTTAAAAAAAACCTCAAATCCAGCTGTGGCAGTACAGCTTCTTGGTGATTGCATTAGATTTCAGTCTACCTACTACAATATGTGAGCATTTACCTCCAACCAGGCTACAACCGTCGGGCCATCCCATTGGGCGAATGGTAAACCTTTTCTCCTGGCTTCCTCCAAAAGCTCATGTCTGAGGACAGGAGCAGAAGAGATCTCATATTAAACACATAAACATTATCAACTTAAACCCACATTTGCTCAGTCTGATACACTATACCCCTGTCTTAAACTCCCAGCTCACTTTCTGCAAACCCCTGCTGTTCACCATCTTGTGTGAGGGAAGGTCTGTATGTGCATTTAATTTAAGAGAAATCAGTCCAACCAGAAGCGAGCAAGCCTAACCTAACTGTGGTAACTTGCAGAGACTAAATCTAGCACACTTTATACTTCAGTGAACATTTAGATTCTCTCTCATATTGTGACGTTTCACCTGCAGTTTTCAGAATGTGGTGTAATTGATTAGGTGTACTTTTGTGCACAATATACCCAATTTCTAGAGGACTTTCACGCTTCCCTAGTGGAGGTGAAGTACTTTGCACTAACACACTGGTACACCTGGTAAGCATCTTGCTGCAGTAGCAGCTCAGTGAAGCTGGACATCACACTGCTAATCTAAGCACAATTACCCCACTCATCCAAGATCAGCCACTCTCACCCTATTCTGCTGAGAAATATTGGCTCTCTTCTTTTTTTTCTTGCTTCCATATTTCTGATGTGCCGTTAAGATCATACAGCAGAGGCAAAGTCTCCTCATGTTTGTTTAGCAAGTGGTGAAGCATATTCTGAAAGGGCTGAGGGGGATATCACGCCTCATTGACGAGCAGATCCTCCTGGTTTGTCATGCACAGCTATTTGTATTGTGCTGCATCTTCTTACAGAGACAGAGATAACTGATAAAGAGCCTCAAAATGTCTGACAAACGAAAGACCAAGAAGCAAACACTTATTCACAGACAGTACTTATGGCTATTTTGTGAACACATTTCATAGAGAGAAATAAAACACACACTACCCATTCCTTGAGTGTTTGTCAAAGAAGTTGACAAATTGAAGGAGTGGGATTAGTAATAAAGATGATACATGTAGCACCTCAGCGCTGAAGGCCTCAGTACAGTGAAAGGGCACTTAAAGACAGCATATATGGCAAAAAAATAAATAAAACCTTACAGGTGACAGAAGAAATGTGTTCATCCAAACACACCCAAATACATTCACGGTCTTATCTATCCAGCACATGGTGGGGAGATAGATCATGTTATATATGTTCAGGTCGGCTCTAATGCATGGAGAAATACATCCACTGAACATAGCTGGGGAAAGGGAAGTAAGGAAACAGTTATGATAAATCATACAAACTAAAAGAATCTTTCACATTCCCATAACCAGATGTTGCAGCTGGTTATTTCACACAGATAGAGACACATATAAGGAGAGGAAAACTCCAGTTTTAGTGGCAGCACATTCTCTGTCCAGCCACGGATGCTGCTGCTACCCAACTGTAAAGAGGGGGGAAGAAACGTCTTCATATGGTAAATGAAAAAAAAAATAAAACAAAAAGAAAGCAATGGTGTCATTTAGAGCCATGAAGGATAGATAGATAAGAGATGTCAGCTTTGGCACTGGTCTTTAGAGGGGGGTGGGCGCAGGGGTGATGGTGAACAGATGGGAGAGATGACGGACGAGGGCAATATGCCTGAGACAATGGTCATATCCAGGAGGTCAGTTATACATCCTCACAACTTACCCGCTTTTGTTAGAGTCAGAGGATGATGAGAGGGAGAGGAAGGGTCAGAGGAAAGAGTCAGAGAGAGAAAGAGCGACGGGGAGACAAAAGTACACAAATGTTAATGAGTTAATAAGTCAGTTACCAAAACAGCTCCACAAACAAACACGTGTGCACACATCCACATCTCACAATGGGGAGAGTCATTTGTTTACAGGAGTGTATGTAGACCAGTCAAATATAAATGTCATCCGCAACAATGCAGTCCGGACCACATCTCGTGCAGCAGAGGACATGAGAAATGTACTGAAACACAGCAAGACCCCTCCCCCCCAAAAAAAAGTCATAGTCTAACATACTTTTACATTCAAACGTTCAGTTACATTCAGATACCTTTTGCCTCTAGAAGGAAAATAAAGCTAAACAACAATGACATCACAGCGGTTTGGATCGGTCAAGATGCTGAAATGGAAATAGTGCAGGCAGCTTGATGGCATGCAGCGTGGAGGCACCAAGATGCAAGGTGGTGGTGGGGCCCGAGTCCCGGACATCGCTATGAAAAAGTCAATGCAGTGGAAGGAAAACGGCACTTTTGTCAACATACAACAAACAATACTCTCCATTAACCAACTACATGGGAGGCAAAGTTATCAGTCATGACAACTCAATGTGCACTTCGGGCAAATGACATTCATCATTTGGCACTGGAGCATGGCAAATGCACACATACACACACATACACGCATGTTTCGCAACACCCCAGCTGAAACCTGACGTGTGAAAGGATTCTGTTACTGTAAAGACAACCAGTCTGAGTACGCGTGAGGGAAATCTCTAAGTGGTGTGATGGTGGCATCTACGGCTTCTTGATCGACTAAGCACCTCTGTGAGATTAACTGGCTTTTCAGGCTGGATCAATAGTCTGACTTTGGCTCCGTGTCTGAATACAGTGAGAGGGATATTCACTTCTGGACACTGATCCAGCTTCTGCTTTCAGTTTATCCTGCTCTCCACGTGGCTTTTGGGATTACATCCAGCACGGCACATGGGAGGAGTCAAAGATAAACAGAGAATCTGTGTCTTTGTTGTGAATTTGTGCAAAAAGAACCAACTGTACTGATCTGAATTATACTGTAAAACTACTATGTTAGGTGCATTGAATGAAAGATGAGATGTGCATTTTGGCAATTTGTGAGGAGGAGTTTAGATTAAGGCTTACTTCTTTTTCAATCTGCGATCCTTCTCAGCCTGAGTTCCTAACTTGCCCACCCCGATGTCCTGGCCCGACATGTCAGGGTCCATCATAGTTGCTGGGAAAACAAAAACAAACAAACACAACAACCTACACTTAATGAAAGTGATCAACACAAAGTTCTTACAATCCCAGTTCCAACCAGGTTTAGTGTGAATCTGATGCAGAAACACATCTGTAAAAAGTATTTCCATGATGACATTCAGCATTGTGTAGCATCTCTTCTTCTTTTGTCGGTCTGTAAACATCGGAAAGCAAGGAAACCAGTGGCTGGACAATAGAAATGTACTGGTGAAACATCTGGACTGCAGGTAAGGCAGTTCAGCAGCTGGACTCTTCTCCTTTGAAGCCATGTTGCTGTGATGGATGCAGGATGTGGTTCAGCATTGTCTTGCTGAGATCTGCAATGCCCTTAAGAGAGGGCATTACGCCTTCACCCATGTCATAATGTATTCAGTATACTTTATTCATGTCATAAATAATGTCCTAACTGATAACACACTGGATGCTCCCTCTGCTCTTTAGTCTGCAGGACACACCATCCATGCTGTCCACAAAGAATTTCACATTTTCATCCAGTTTTCCTCTTTGTCTCAGACCATTTTAAACTAGCTTTGGTCAAGTGAAAATGCTGGTTTTTCTGGATCCTGTTCACTTATGGGTTTTTCTTTGTATGATGGAGGTTTAACCTGAATTTGTGGATTTCAGGGTGAACTGTGTCCAGAGACCGTGATGCCTGGAGGTCTTTCTAAGTCCATGCAGTAATTTACCAACAGGGAATTATGTCGGACTTTAATGCAGTGCTGCCTGAGGACACCAAGGTCACAAACATCTAGTTGAGAATTGCATAAATCTTTTGATATAACACACAGAAAATGGTGGGATCAATAAAGTCTTCACAATTATACATCACAGAACATATTTCTAAAACTGTTCCACCATGTTGAGGCCCAGTTTGTCTCAGGTTGGTGAAGCTCTGTCCATTTTTACATCTGAGAGGCTCTGTCTCTCTGAAATGCTCCAGTCCTTTTACTGTCCTGTTCCTATTAACCTTATTAGCTGTCAAATATTCCTCCAGTTGTTTTTATTGGTCATTTATTTTTCCAGCTGTTTATTGCTCCTGCTCCATGTTTTTACAGAAGCTGCTGTCAGTCACAATCAGCTCATATTTTCCGTGAATAATAAGATGTCTCAGCTTCTTAAATCTGATGTTTTTTAATGTTCTACTGGGAATAATGTTGATGAAATTTGCAAATCATGGCCTCTTTATTGTTTCCATTTTACACAGCATTAAAACTCATTTGAAATGTTTTAAACCAGATCCTTTTACTGCATCTCGCCATTATCTCCCTAAATCTGTCACTCATGCAGGAGTTTTTCCTTCCCACTGTCACCAGCTACTTGCTCTGATTAACTGCATGTGACCCGAGATGGCTGCTGCTGTGCTGTGAAATTGTTCTAACAAATAAATCATCCTGAATTATACACATTTTACTCTGTATATGGTAATGTTATCCTGTTTTGATGAGTTTATGTGATGAGCCAAAAGATAAGACTTTAGTGGGATAACATGCACAATACTGAGCATGTTTATTAAATGGCAGGCAATGAGATGGACTGAGTGCAGTTATTTTTCCATATGAATAGGAAGCCATTTTTGTAGTGATGCTGCCATACAACAAACTGTCACTTAAATGTCATGTTTAACAGTAAGTTTAATGAGAAGACACGATGAACATTTAATTACTCCTGCATTATATCAAAGCTAAAACACAGATGGCACTTTTCTTTCCAAATCCATTTTTCTCAGAGCAGGTCTCACCTTGTGGATCTACCATGACCTGTCTGTGTGCTAGATGTGCCAATCGGCCTTTCTCTTTCTTGCCAAACAGCCGCCCAATGGAGGATTTGATGCCCTTCTTCTTTGGCTGTTTGTGAAGGGAGTCTTGGCTGCTGGCTACACTACTTAGGGTGCTGGCTTCAGCCTCCAGAGAGGCCACAATCCTAAACACGGAAACATTGGAAAAGAAGTGAAAAACAGTCAAACTTTTCCCTGACTGCAAGCAGGAAAGCTGCTTTCCTGAAGGCACATTTATCCCAGTGTGTGAAGTCATATTGCTTTCAGTATCATTGCATTGCATTGTATCTGGGTGTGCACATAAGAGCAAAGTACTCCTGGAAACATGGCACTAAACCACCTCTTTTTCACAAAAACATAGAAAATGTGTGGCTTAAAAAAAATGTCTGAAATAATAACATTTGCACCAAATACTGCTTCTTTAGAGCACCACTGGGATTAACTGTAATCTTAATGGTAGTGCAGCTCTGTCAACACAAGCCGCCAGACACGTACCCTCGTGCATCATTGTGCGAGGAGGCTGGCAGTGTGTGTGTCATTCGTACAGTCCGTGGCGTTGGAGGAGGGGATGTTTCACATTTGATGGTGGCCTTGTCCTCTCGGCCATCTTCTTCCACTGCTGCTATCTGCGGGACAAAAGCGAAGACATTAAAGCAGCTCGTATGAAGCTATTTCCTAATCATGTGTCGATGTGTTGTGTACCTTTCTTCTGTGTTTCCTCAAATCACTGGGCTGTACGGTGGAGATAAAAGGAAAGGCAGTTATCAGTAGGAGGTGAGACTGCATGTTTAACAGATCATTTGTTCATTCATGTAGATATTAACAATAAGAGGTCTAATCTGTTAAGTTAGAGAGCGGTAATGTAGGATAAAAAGACAGGCTTTAAACGAAAAATACATGAACACATCAAAACCTTTTGTTGTCATGGTGAATTCTGGGGTGTCGCATGATTATTTTTAGACTTGGATGTTCATTTTGTTCATCACATCTGGGTGTAAATGCTTCAGGTTGGTAAGCAGAATATGCTTTAATCTGTTCTCTCTTGAAAGTTTATGATCCATCTTCCTTTCCAGGCTGAGAAGCACTGAAATCATATTTTTTCTACTATCATACCTTTTTGAAGCGAACAAATGCCTCCTTTCCACCTGATACAAAGTCATTCTGAATAATCAATCGATAAATCTTAATTATCATCCCAGAAACTGCTCGAGTCCTAATTTCCAAATAAATAAAAAAGGGGAAAAAGTATTTCCTTCTCTGCTTAAGAAAAATAATTTAGGTTGGTGATAAGAGTAATACGAGATGTTTTAGGTTACTTACCAGTGTCATGACGCCCATGCGCTCCATGTCGCGTGCTGGGCTCCGAGGGTCCAGTTTAGGTGTTGAATGTCCACTGGGCGGGGAAGAGGAGGCCAGGGAGGAGGCGGTAGCTGAGGCAGTGATGGAGGCTCCGTGGTGGTGCATTCGAGCCAAGTTCAGGCCTTCCAGGCTAACGCTGGCCACCCGGTTTTCAATCTCCTCTGCCCTCAGCTCCGTCGACTCCTTTTCCTCCTGTATCAGCCTGAAGAGGAGGAAAAGGAAGAAACAGTCAAAGGAAGACTTGTTGCTTCAGCTCTACTATTGTTTTCTGAAGAAAACAATATATATATACTACAATTAAAAGATCATTTCCATCTTGATATTTGGAACAATACACTCCTCTGACTTGATTAGAGAAGACTAAGAGATAATGCTTATAGTGGTATCAGTGATGCAGAATTTAACCTCATCTTTAGAAATCTGTGGAGGTGTGTTTCTGGAGATTTGCATAACTTAATCCCTTAAATAGTCAGTGTATGAGGCACACTAATAAAAAAAGGTTAAACATTAGTTCATCCATGTGAGCTACAAGAAGAATCTAATTATGTAATTAGCTGAGAACACAGTTCCTGGGATTTATTAAGCAAATACAAAGTTGTTCCAAGTGGAGGTCATGTAAATGATCAAAGAGCACAGACACCTTTAATTACAGCAAGTTACAACTGAAATTCTCAGTAATTAGCACAGCATAATTACAGCATTAAAAAGCAAGATGCAGTGCAACACTAAGTTCATAAAACAATAGTGTTTGAGTCATAAACATACAGCAAAATATAGATAATGGATCGCCCCATTAACTCTGCTTATTCTGGAGAAAATAAAGATGATCACTTATCCTCTGGTACGAGGAAATATACAATCCAATAAGACCAAGATCTAAAATTTTAGAAGCCTACGATATCTTAAAAAGATACATATTTTAAATTTTTAGTTGTTTATAATGCGACTATCATCTGCATATTATAGGTACGTATGTATTAGTCCTACATTTGCACAAAACCTAAATATCACAGTGGAAATCCAGTAATAGAATCGCCTACATTAACCATTCAGTTATCATTGCGGTAGACCGCAGGACCCTGCACTACCATCCAATCACAGGCAAGATTCTGAAGTATGTCACACTTTTTCTACACATTTGTAACGGCGCTTCAGTACCGTAACTCTGAAGCATTTGCACAAATAAAAAAATTAAATGTTGGTCATATGTTCTGAGTTTCTGTTGCTATGGTTACCAACTATTGTTTGAGCCAGCACAATTATTTAGAACAATCAGGCTGTTTGACTTGAACTTCTTTTATAGGTGTCTGTTATCAGTTTATAACAGACAGCTTGCAGCCAATCAGAATCAAGAACTCACCCAGACCATGGTATAATACTCAGGAATTTAAAAAGTAGGATATTGCTGGACTCAGATCAGAGTAGATTAACAAAGCAGAGTACCGTATCTCCTTGTTGATGGCATCAAGCTGCTCCTGCAGCATCATGGCCAGAGTTTGTGCATCGGAGTGGCCGCTGGGGGAAAGCAGGTCCATGGAGCTGAATAGCGTTTCCCTGTCATCATCATCGATGTCAGACATCTCCGTGTCGCTCTCGAAGTGGTGACCGCCCAGGACCCCTAACTGTTGGGATCGCCATTCATGCTCCCCCAGAGATTTGGCCTGCTCACACAAAAAAACAGACTAAATATAGACACATAAGTAATAAATGTTCTAATAAGCCACAGTTTCCTTACATGATTAATGTTTATTTTATTTTTGTAGATATTTACAGCAACTTTTCCTTATAATATTTAGAAGCATAAGGCCAAGAATAAGATCATCAGTGTCTTTAAGTGATGCATAAATAGTAAATGGTCTTGTACTTGTATAGCGCTTTTCTACACATCAGTGCAGTCAAAGCGCTTTGACACTATTAAACACATTCACCCATGCGCTCACACAAACACACACCGAGAGCAACTGGGGGTTCAGTGTCTTGCTCAAGGACACTTCGACATGTGGACGCCTGAGCTGGGATTTGAACCACTAAC
>JBAMHV010000025.1:17500076-17530561 GCA_037177535.1 Pseudomugil gertrudae | reverse complement strand
AACCACATGAGGAAGGTTATCTGAGGAGAGAAAAACAGCTGAGCATCCTATTCTGCATGATTATGCAGACTAGTATATTTAACAAAAAAAAACAACACCCCAGCATTTAAAGCACATGTAATAACGCCAAACACGACAACACACATGATGCGGGGTGGGGGGGATCGGAATGCAATGGATTTGCAAGGACCCTAAAAACTGGGATATACTTATTGCGAATGCTTTCATACTCATAAAACATTCTGCTATGTGTGTTAAGATATACACAACACAAGCAAGCTGAGGCCAAAACGTTCAATACTGGAGGTCATCCCTAGGGGTCAGTATCACTAAGACTCTGAACTAGAGAAAAGAGAAACCTGCCGTTAACACTGTACTTCTGTGGCATTTGGATAAAGTTCAGTTTACTACTTGATACTATCATACTATTGCAAACTATCATCTACAGCTTTAGTGATATATCTATATTTATATTTTTAATCTACAGTTCCATTGATACAGCCATGCTAACAGCATCCATAGTGACAGTGATATGATGCAGACTTACACAACTCAGTTGTTTGTATCTGACAGTTATGATGCATCTTTTATAGTTCCAGACTGATGCTCAAAGACAGATAAACCTAAACAACCTGCTCCACTAGCAACAATGGAAATACAGCACTAATCATAAAAGAATAATTCAGAGTCAAAAATACATCTTCCAAAAAGTTAAAAGATTAAACCCACTGCTTCTTTCACCATGTAAAGGTAGCATGTTTTAAGCCTGCCATGACTAAGTAGTTTTTTTAGAGCAAAAACAGAAGGTCCATACACAAGTTAGCATCAATGGCTAGATTTGTCACCACTTGAAGTAAGTTTAGTGTTAGATGTAAAGATGAAATGGTGGAACTCATTTCAAAGATGATGATTAAAAACACGCTTCCCATCAGTTTGGTTGTGGAGCCAAACTTTACTGTCCCAATAATAACAGCCATCAATCAGTACAAGACATAAACTGGTGATCTGTCTCTCATAACAAGCATGAACAGATTTGACTGCATCAACACCGGACAAGGTTACAGTTTAAAACATGAGCGTCTTAGCTTCAAGTTTCCGTTCTAGTTATCAGTCTTGATTTAAGGCAGTTTATGCTTATTAAAAACACCCATGGGCGGCCCGCGGACGTTCCATTTTGAAAGGGTTGAGAGATAACCAGATTGTTCCCTAAAATAATGACAAAAGAGACGCAGCTGAATCTTTTACTTTCACAACTTCCTGCTATAATCAAACTTCAGTCAAACTGAACCGTCATGAGAGAAACTATTACACCAAAACCATTCCTCACAACTTCTTCATGAAGACTTTCAGCTCTTTTCAGCCCTCGGGCAATTCAGAGGAAGCTGGTTTGTTATAGCAATGCACAGGAAGTGGAAGGAAAGAGAAATGGTGAACGAAGTGAGTGAGCTTACATTATTTGACATCCGGTTTTTCACATCAGGGTGTTAATAACTGTGTGACTCATTCCTCCTGTGGTGTGGAAACTTAAGTCTGTTCACTACAAAGAATGTAAAATCAATATGAATACAACAGCCCTACCTTCGCCCTCTGGCAGTAATCAGTAGACGCTGTCCATTTCATTGACTCTGTCCATTAGAATACATGACAAGTGAAGGCTTAACTGCTTGAGAGACTGAAGTATAAGCTTATTTTTACTCTTAACATTGACAATTAAATCAACATTGAACAATCTTGCATAGCCTGATAGCCTATAACAGAATATGTCTAAATACTCTTCATTTCCTTTAGCTTATTAAATCAGTATACTCAGTACTTTTATGAGGATGCCACACTTAAACTTGAAAAATAGCATAATTTAACATAACAGCCAATGTAGATAAAGTAGCATTACATGATATTTGAAGACCTGAAAGCAGCAAATGTGACAAATAAACTGTTAATTGGATGTTATCCAATAAAACATAAGCATGTTCTGCTGTACAAGATACCTTTTTATAGAAAAAAACACTTTACTGCAAAGATATGAAATATAAACACACATTATAGAGCTGAAACCCAAAGAGCATGAGTAAATCAAAGTCCAGGTGCTAGATAAGAATGGCAATTTTAGCTGGGCTGATAACTAACTGAGAAGCAAGCGCTGGGGAAAATTCATCAGACAAGTGGTGGGATTTGCAAAGATTACAGCAGACAGAGTGCGGGTTTTGCAGCGCTGATGATTCAATCCCTGTCCATGCAGATAACATTTGTAATAGTCACAAGAAAATAAGAAAGACATCCTTTTGTGCATCACTGCGTACACCATCTAAGGTTTAACTCTGATATGAAGATAAATGTAGGAGAAACCAAATGGTAATGAAGATCTATATGGTCCAAAACCAAGATCAGGCTAAAAAAAAATCAATCCACATTTTTACCATGTAGATCAGATGGACATACAGCTCTACAGACATCAATGGAGTATTTAGTACTTTCATGTCATCTGGACTTTCCTTTGTCTCTCGTCCAAAATCAGGGCTGAGAGTCGTTTCTAACAATCAGAGAATCTGAACCCAACTTGAAGCTTGGCTTTGTTTATTACACATCCTTGAGAAAAATACACCCGCAGTCACATCAATTAAAGAAAAAAGACCCTGAAGACAGAATACAGTGCATCCAAGATACAGTAGCACAGCTTCCTCTTTAAACTGTATGGATGAGAAATGACATTATTAATGAAGACAAAGAAGTTTTAACTGCTCTCAAGGGGAATAGCTGCTAATGTACAGAATTCAAGTTAATACCAAAACATTAAGATTTATTACCGTTTGATGAGAACAAGAAGGTTTCAAGGTGATTATTTCACTGGTGCTCCTACTTTAAAGAGAACATCAAAAGTGAGGCACGTCTGTGCCCATTTGGCATCTGACACATCCGCTTAATGGTTTGTAAATATCATAGCGCATGGATGGGCAATTAATCTGACTGGCTGGTAATTTAAACCTGCAGAGTGAAGTGAAAGATTACAACAGTTGCATTCATTCATGTCTGTGCAGTGATCCGTAATAATTAGACCTGCTTCTTCATAGAAATATAGGGTTAGGGTTGGCAAAAACATCTGAATCTGGTAGAGTCCAAAGCCTTAAGAGATTTTTTTTCATAATTTTCCCACCTGTCAAGCATGCAAATCTGCGTTGCTTGTGCCAAAATAGCGTTTCAGGGAAATCAGACTTGCACAAAGCCTGTCCTTGGAGCACACTTATCTATTTATTACTAATCCTTTCTCAAAAGTGGATGAAAAAAGATGTTTATGATGAATAAAAGCAGCAAAGACATTTTAAAACATTTTCACCTCAACTCAATCTGAAACCAGAAAACTTTCATTTGAATAAAAGCCATCCTCAGCTGAAGTGATCCCACTTAACACAAATCCAGGGCCATTAAATCAACATCCAAATAAGCGTCAAATAAAGCAGCTGTTAAACCTCTCACTGAGCTAAACTGAGAAATCTGACACAAGTGCCCTGTTTTGAAAAGAAGGATAATAAAGTTCAATTCTATAGAGGACAAGAGCCTGAAAGGTCATCTTCAAAATCATCTGATAGAAAACTTTGTCTCCGCTTCCTGCTCTTGTCATCACCCATCATCTGAGCTGCTTTGTGCATGCGGTGTTATCGCTTTTCTGCAGCCTTCTGTCCTGCAGTCGTACAAAATGCTTACTGCATGATCTAACTGGACTAGCATGAAAGCCACAGTCATGGAGAGATGGTATCCCAGACGGCCTGTGCCCTAACGATGAGCCACGGTCTGACGGAGGTTGGCTTAAAAACAAGTTTACAAAAAGGCATCCACACCATCAGCAAAGCCAGCCTTGTGCTCATGAATCACCCACACTGACTTGGAGCAGCAGTGTTAGCTGATAAAGGTCAAATCACATGTTGCAATAGTGGTTTTGACATGCAACTACTCTACAAATCACTGCAAAGACACCTAAATGAGTATTTAATCTAATCTTTATTTCGGCCAACTGATGGACATGAACTTTGATGGGAGGTGAGGATGAGAGGGGGAGGATGTGTGTCCGTTTTCTTTTCTCTGCAGGTAAACACTGAAAGTCAAACAGCCTCTGGCACTGTTCAAAATGAATTACTGTTGAAGACCTGGTGCTGTGAATCTCTGGCATTTTATAAAAGGTCTGTAGCATGTAGGAGAGTCACACTGCATCCACCAAACAGCAGTGAGCGTGCACACGCTCATCCAAACCACTTCTCTTTGTTTGAATTACAACTTTGTCTATTTATAGTTCAGCCAACTAGGTTTTTGTGTCCTTTCCAAAACAAACTAAACTTCTAATCAGTTCCCCGTTTCTTCTGCTGCAGCAGAATGATGACGATGCTGTCTGCTGGCAGGAAGGCAGAGGTGCTGAGATAAGGAACCTGCACAACTAGAAAGTGCAACACAAACAACTCGCAGAGCATGAATTTGCAGTCAAGTCCCTCATGTGCTGACTGCATTCAAAAACATCTGAGCAATGACAAACTGTGGGGATCACTTCCTCAGCTGGATCCAAATCGTGTCTGTGATTGGCTCCAGCAGGTGGTGACTATAATAAATATCCATTTCTATGAGGTGAATTTTAAATGAGTTGATGATGAAGCAGCTTTTTTTATGCCTGGTCTGCAGTGATTGCAAGCACAAGCACAGATGATTGAAAGAGGAGTGGAAAAAACTTTACACACATACACACACCTTGTGCAGATGAATCGACTAGTGCACAGACTGAGGGAACCATTCTTGGGAGGAAAACATCCCCAAGCTTCTTGTTGGCTCCATGACCAGGTCTTTTGCTTGGTTTAAAATACTGAGGCATACATTTTGTGGCTACTTTTTTAGGTCCACCTTGATACTTTTAGGTCAGACCCCCTTTTATCTTCAAAACTGCCTTTGTTCATGTTATATGTACATAAAATAGCCACGTAGAGATGATATGAGCTTTGTGACATGGTGCATCATCCTGCTGGAAGCATCCATCAGAAGAAGCTCCACTGTGCTAATAAAGAAATGGACATGGTCAGCAGCAATACTCAGAAAGGCTGTGAGGGTTAAACCATGTCATGTTGGTACTAAGACAATGCTTTTCCATCTTCTATTGTCCAGTTTTGGTGAGTCTGTGTGAATTGTAGCCTCAGATTCCTATTCTTAGCTGCAAAGTGGCACCCGGTGTGGTCTTCTAAGCAGTCTTTCCATTCTCCTCTCACATCACCAAAACTGTGGGTCTGCTGCTTGCTGGATATTTTCTCTGCTTCAGAACATTCTCAGCAAAACCTAGAAATGGTTGTGTGTGAAAATATCTGCAAACATCACATTCAGAACCACTTAAATCTCCTTTCTTCCTTCAGCAAGTCGTCTTCATTATGTCTACATGACTACATGCTTTGCGTTGCTGCCACAGGACTGAGTGATACGCTATTTCTGTAAAACAATTAAACAGGTGGACCAAAGAATGAAGGTACTTTAGCCATTGCAGTGGCAAAAAACCCAAGAGTACGTTTGCCTGCTGCAGCACTGGTCAGGGCTCACACAGGGCTGCATTGGTGCAGAGCAAAGAATTTCCATAGAACAGCCCCACTCCTCTCCTTATGTGCCTCCCTTGCCAACAAAGCAAAGCTTTTGTTTCAGTTCAGCAGCACAAAATCACAGAATGTTTAGAGGGTTACATCAAACATCTGCAAATGATTATTTTTTATAAAAAAATTATTTAAAAAAAGGTAAAACAAAGAGCTGAATTCAGTTTAAAATACAAAAAAATCAAATTAATACTCCAACAACTTGAGGCAGGTAAACTGCACGCATGCAACTGAGATATTGTTCAAAAGCAAAGACATCTTGAGGCACTGAAGCATTCTTCCACGATACAAGCTCTCCAGTGGCACTGAAATGTAGTGAGAGGGTCATATCAAGGGTAAGAGAAGGCTGAGCTGCAGCAGAATGCATTGTTTAGCACAGGTATGACAGAATACACTGGGGAAGATCGTACATATTGCATGGGGCAGAAAGTGGTGTAACATGAGGGAGGCAGGAGGCAAAATATTTATTTTTCTGTCACTACAAAGCTAATTTGATATATTAAAAATAGGTTTAAGACATTGCAAGTGATCTTAAATCATACTTTAAAATGGGAATCCGGTCTGAAAAGTACTGCCTCATAGCATTACAAGTCAATAAATCCACAGTGTGAACCCTAAATAAGGATTGTGTTGACTTAAACCTTTGCATGGTTGCATAACACAGTCTAAATTTTAAATTAAGCTAAGAGTGCAACTTTCTCTTTCTCTGTGTGTGTGTTTGTGTGACAGAAAGTGAGCAGCTCTGGTGTCCTGCCAGTTTCTTCCTCTGCACCATTCTCCCTGTGGGTGCTTTTGCAGGATGCCAGATCAAGATTTGCCATGTGGAGCGCGCTCTGCTGGGATGAAGTGTTGCCAGATATGTGCATGAAACCCCAAGAGGTCACTGGCGGTGTCAGATATGTGTCAGGAATCTCAAGAGATGCCCATGCTGTCTCAAACGTCAACAGATACTGGGTTGCCAGATTTGTTTCCAAGTGCAGCCATCAATTTGGCTGATACGTTTGCACCAAATGCTCTTCAAGCTATTTTAGTGGGTAAAAATATGAGTTTTAAAGTATGCAACATACTGTGCACTCCAACTGTTCAAGGTTTATCTTAGAGTCAATGTTGAAGCCGGGTGTGGATGACCAGGGGCCTCGTTTATACAACTTTGTGTAGAAATTAGGGGAAATAGAGATCATTTTGCCATTAGAACTTTTGTTTTGCCCTCAATCAGTTACAATGGCTTAGAAAGTCTGCACTTTGTTTACATTTCTCTTTAACTGCACTTTGTAGCAGCATATAAATGACACATGCACATTAAAGTAAGCACAAACACAATGAATAAATGTTGTGCTCTAGAATGGGTTCATGGGAAATGTAGTGATCGCACTGCCAAGACAAATAAACCACATTTATACTCAGAAAAATTCATTCGGTGCATTTAGTTGCTTGGTCCATGTTAATTAAAAGCCTAAAAAGATCAACCTGTTAATGAGAGTAATGTTGCATTTCTGCAAAATGCTATCTTAACTCTGTAAGCACTGGCTTTTTCATGCCTGGAAAAGCTTCAAACAGAGGCTAAGGAGTCCCACTGGGAAGAAACATTTTAATGAACGCTTACAATCAGTGACTGATAAGAATATTTTAAAATGCAAATTGAACCACATGTTGTTCAAACACTACTTAAGATTTAAATGTGCAGTTTAAAAAGCTAAAACAGGGCATCCCTTTTGCATTGTTTTCCTCATTTTACTCACTGGGTGCAGCATTGTAACTTTGCTGCAATGTGAGGAAAAAACGCCTCGGCTGCAATTCAAACATGATTTAAGAGGTGAAATAGGACTCTGTGCTCTCACAAGTCTTGAGGGCGCAGGTTTATTCTTTTATAATCCTCATTGTTTTATAACATGCAACCATGGAGACAAAGCACACGGCAGCAAAAATACCAAATCGCCAGCGATATAAGCCGCAGCTGATGAGCAGGAAGAAGAAAAATCTGCTCTTCTGACTGACCACAGAGCAAATTGATTTTTATTTAGTGTAAAAAATAAGAACAGGAAGGACACACACACACACGAGCGCGTTCTGAGAACCCATTGCTGACCTACAAACACACACATCCCGTCAGTCTGAAAGACTTCATCACATCCCTGGTAAAGAAACGGCTTACAGTGGATAATAACATTTCTGTTGACAGAAAACTGGGCTTGCTTGTGTAGGTGGGAAGCTCTTAATCCACCTCTCAGTGCTATGAAACTTATGTAACAGAAATCACTTGATGGGGTTTACACATTTCTGTTTAATCTTCATCACTTGTAGCTTCTTTTCTGCTATAGATGACAACATCCCGTGTCACTCAGGACTGACCCGGTTTAGCCTCTGACGAGGGGCTGCTCTCAGGAAGAGTCGCTGATTATTATGGGTTTTAGTGCTGTTAGCATTGAGCCACATGGCTGTTCATGTTTATTCTGCAATAGTATTGTTCAGGTACCTTTTAAATTATAACAACTAACTCATCGCAAAGCAAAGAATTAAAACAGGGGTCTCAATTTAGAGAACATTATTGTGACTTTTGCTGAACAAAAAAACAAAAATCACAGAAATAATTAAATGTATTGATTTTTTTCATTTGACAAAATGTGAGAAAAACTTTGGAGTCTTAAAACTCAGGCATACTTTTCTGTAGAACTTGTTAAATGGGTCACAGCAGTTAAAACTTCTATGGTCTGAAATACATTTTCATTTCTTTTCAAAATATTTTATGATAATTTGGATATGGCCCTAATGAGCATCCTCATTTTAACAGGTCTCAACACTGAATCTGGCTTCAAACTTTTCCAAACAAACCCTGTAGTGGAAAATGTCATATCTTAGCTAATTTACTCGGATTATTATGTATGCATTCTTTTATGGTCACTGAATGCTTAATCCTTTTGCATCAGCAAGTTGACAAAGTGTTTGCCCTCATTTAAGATAACACGATCCTGAACTAGGGTCCTTAAAACCACGCTGACCCCTTCGGATACCAGTAAAAGGTTTTAAAGGCATCTTCTCACAGGTTAAGGTTGTCTATGAAGGACACACGTTTCTATCTCAAAGTGCTTGTCAAGATGGCTAAAACATGAGCGGTCCTCTCATTGTATCAGAACACCACCAATGTGTGCGATGTGCATTTAACGTCTTTCTCCTGCAGCTTAAAGAGTTGCATCCATGTATCTTACCAGAAACCCCTTCAGACTTCTGTGCTGCCAGATGTCAGAATGAGTTTCTCCAAATTGAAATTTTGCCTTGTTGTATTCCTTTATTCTTTGTTTCAATTAACTTTGTCATTATTTTCCCTTCAGAACCAGACTCCTCATCCTTGATAATATTTTTGCCTCCACACCGTCCTCTTGTCCACAGGTCTTCATGAATATACACAAGTTATATAACCAAAAAGTAGCCATTTGGTTTACAATCACCACTGACAGATCTCATGGGTGTTCTAATATCACCTAAGTTCACAGTGACCTTTAGTACTAGCCCTGTTCGATTCCACTACATTTTTTTCCTTAACTACCTTCTCATCAAAAATAGACACAAGACAGAATAATAATGAAAACATCAAATCAATGTGTTCGACAGAAAGCTTCAGAAGATGTATGTCATACTTGTTACATTGTTACTGGGATAGATAACCATTACAGCAGTTTATATATGTAATTGCTGAAAAGAGTTTGAATTAGCCTTTTCATGCATGGTATCACTGTCAGACATCATCTCCTCCTGGATTTATTTGAAAGGCTGTTTTGGTGCAGCTTAGGACAGAATTCAGAAAGCATAATGAGGTGATATAACTCAGTCACAAAGGGTCAGAAAACAGGGTTTTAAATCATGATATTTTCAACAACTTCTCATTTTTACTTCTCAATAATAATTTTTTTTTTCAAATTAGTTACTCTGTGGTTATTTTTCTAATGAATATGTGAGATACCAAGAACTGTGGGCATCAGAGCTGTGCGTTATGCCCACACTGGGCTCTGCCACACACACGCCCACTTTTGCCAGTCTGGTCAGTAAACTTTTACAAGGTGCCGAGGAGATCTCAGACAACTGTGCTAAAAAAATGTCTAATGATAACATGCCTCAGATTACTGCCAACTAAATACTGGAGGTCATGTACCATCTGAAAACAAAAACTGCAACTTGTTTGTCTGTGCTCAGTGCACGAGCTGCTCTGGAACACTTTTAATGGCCACAGACTGGAAAAGCTGGCAGACCTAAATAAGAGATTAAGAAAATGAGCAGATTATGAGCTGTTGTAACCACTAATTCCATTTAACGCAACACGGCGCTACATTGGATCCCCTTAGAAAAACAAACTCAATACGCAATACTGCTAATGGTCGTGCAGTGCGTTTATTGTTTTACTGGTTATTTATTGCCCATAATGACCTGTGTCTTTGCTGCTTATGTTGTAGCGTGGTCACTGATTGCCACTGATAGAGTATCTGCATGTTTATTTTTATGTTGACAATCTGATAGATTTGTAACCTAAATTGTCCTAAATTTAAAAATCTGAACTGAAATGAATGAACAAAAATGGTTTACATTTTATGTAATAATTAAATTATTACAATTTAAGTCATCAGAAATTATAAAAATTAGTTTAGTTTAGTGTTTAATTGTTGCACAAACACAATCATGACAAAGCTTGCTTTGAGCCACATCAGTGCTTTTTCAGTATTTTGTCAGGAATACTGGCTATTTGTGTGCAGTCGTCACATCAGGAGGTTTATGACTTTTAAATTCCCTTCAGTGAGATTTTAGGCGTGCTGGTTGCTTGTTTTCAGTACAGCTACTGTCCTGTCGAAGACACCAGCAGCACAGTTAAACATCTTTAAAGCTACTGTGCACATAAGCGTCAGTTCATTTGAACCACCTATTCAGTATAATGATGTTGATTCTGCTTTGTGTGCATAAAATTGTTGACAATTCAGAAACGATAATAACATTTTATCTAGACTTGCATGAAGCCAAATGCAACCCAGTTACTGTCAGTCATTCACTTATCTGCCAATGGATCATAGAATAGATTGAGGTTTATTGTATTGATGGGAGAATATCCCACTGTAAATCATGTAATATCTCAGCCACTTCTACATCTACAGCCACATGAACATGTCTATGCTAATCAGTGTGCGGGATCATCTAGGCGTTTGGCTCCAACTCGACAGGGAATCCTAGCCTACTAAAGCTGCTATTTATATCCCTCCCAAGCCATCACACACTGCCTGTCCCTTTCATTAACACTGGTGGTAGCTTTGGCAGACAAAACTTCTTAATTAAAACTCAGATATTGAGCAGTTTTATGTGCACATTATGTACTTACATAATTTGAAATTGACTAGCACATAGAGAGGGGAGCTGTACTGAAATTATGCTGAACCTACAGCATATGAGGATGGCCACCATGAATGATTCACGTCCCTGAGAGTGAGTGAGAGACCATTTTTCTCACATTCTTTTCAATATCTTCAAATCAAGGCAGAAAAGCACTACAAAAGAAATAATACAGTGACAGATGGAGATTAAAATCGGGCAGGAATGCGAGATGTTTCTCACTGTATTTTCACCATTTTCTATTAAATCTAATCAGTTTTTAACCCAGAGAGCCTCAAATGTGATGCCACAGACTTAAAAGGCATATTCACCTGAGTGACAAACATCCGTGGAAAATTTTTCAGAGCAAGCAACTACAAACGGATGAGGCAAGCAGTAACCAACCTTTCTTAATGATACAATGAAACCTTCTTAAATCTTCATCCTGATGAAGTCTTTTCCGATAATGTCTACACATACAATGTGGCGATGCATCACCTTGGAAACGAGCCTTCATCTCTGAACACTTTTTCCATAGCAAGCATGTGACCTCTACCCTCTGGTGTACTGAAGCCTTTTACCTCTGTGTGGTGCAGGGAATGAAGCTGATTATTCCTTCCACAGGCAGTCAGTCACCTTTAGCCTCACATTGCTCAACTCTAACAGGAGATTGGAACCAAGTAATACATTTAATTTTCTTATTAATCACATGAGACAATATCCTTTCTAACCAGTGTCCTTTCACTAAATCTATCCACACAACTGCTTTAAAAAGACAAACAGCACAAGTTTCTAAAGATTATGTTTCCATGACATCTAAAATTGTGCAGAACCTAAATACTGCAATAAAAAGCTGGTAATGGAAACTCCTGCATTCAGGAAAACTCTTAGTGCTAAACGATTTTTACGCTCATAAGGATAGAAGTATATTGCAAAGTGTAATAGAAACCCTTCATCTGCATTTACGCTCTCGCTGGACTATACTATACTATACAGTCATTTCGCAGACGCTTTTATCCAAAGCGACTTACATATGATAAGCAGACATTTTAACCATAGCTATTAACCTAACATGCATGTCTTGTGACGTGGTCAGTCATGTGACCATTTAAGATGATGTGGTGTGGAGAGTTTACACTGGCTTTAAAAGTGAAATGAACGAGGAAGCTGGGACAAATTTTCCTCAGCAAGTAGAAAACCTGAAAATAACGCTGTGTAGCTACCTGTAAGCCACATTTCCAGTAAAATCTCATCAATTGGTCAAATTTTACTCCAACTACGGCTTTTGCGCTAAACATTATTCAAGAGAAACACCTGTAAAACAAAATTTGTTGCATGTCGAAACAATACAAAAATTGCTTTTATTTAGCGAAAAACTAATGGAAACGCAACGACTGTGGTAGTTTCCAAGAGGCAGAGAGGACTGCGATAAGAGATGAGCACTTCAGGCACAAACAAACAAACAAACAAACAAAAAACACCCTGCAAACAGCCCATGCCTCCCGCATCAAGAACATGGGCCATAACAACTCCTGTGCATTATGCCAAAAAGGCGTAGTCATGAGACGTTCCATGAGAGTTGCAGGTAGGTCGCTATCATCACTGAGATGAGGTCTTCTATTTGTTCTTTACATCCAACATCAAACTACATCTACTGAAAAAGTGGCCGCTCATTTTGTTTTTTGTGGACGGTCCTTCTGTTGGATCCTTCGTTCTCTAACGTGCTTAGTCATGTTACACCTGGCTTGCTAGTTTTAATGCACTTTGAGGCTGGACCTCTTTTGCTTTTGCACAGAAAGATTTGGCCATTATTGTTTTGCGCCACATGTTTCTGAATTGTTATTCGCTGACTTCTAATCACACAACGTCATTCTACCTGTACGTAGTGTTATTGAAGCATTCTGCTTTTTCCAGGTGGCTCGTAATGAGCTCTGCAAATTGATGCTGACCTGTGGGGGTAATAAACCAAAACTGCAGGTGCTCATTAAAACAAGCCGATCACAAATCAGGACAACAGCAGCATTCACCATTTCATTTTGGACAGTCACGTATATACTTCATCCCTGCAATTATCCATCCCTGCTGAGATACCTCTCCAGCCTCTGCTCTGCTAAAATAATCACTTATTTAACAAAGTTTTACGAAGCGTTCCAAAGTTAGATGCAACTTCTGCATCAATATGGAACATGTTCATGAGCCTCCCAACAGCAGCATGCAATCTCTGAATAGAGAACTCTCAAAATAAGAGTACTGAGATGCCATGTGTTTTGCAGGTATGTGGTAATAAGCTTTTAGAACCATGTTTATCATAGTTTCACAATCACAATGTTTCCTCTCAGCACCACGAGGACCTCCACAGAAACTATCCAATGACTACTATGATATTTAAGACAGACTGCATTCAGGCAGTCCACCAGCATTACCCTGAGGACGTTGTAAACAACCTAATGATGATTCTAAAGACAGCAAACAATGTTCTGTTTTCTTTGTTAAATGCACCTTAAATCTGAATGTTTTACTTTCCATTGTGTATTTTGCGTGTTTGCTGAAAATAACTGTCAGAAAACAAACATTAACTTTTGTACATTAGTGTTTGTACTTCAACAAGCTAAATAGAAAATGAGATCAAAACATGTACAGACTCTTGAAAACTATCTGAACTGAGCAACATTTACAGAATTATTTCCTCCCTTTTATGATACCTACTGTTGTAGTATCTACTCACCTTTCCACCCAGGTATGACTGGGTGACTCGGGATTGTCTGCAGCGACCAACACAAACACGTGGGTATTGTTCCCAAAATGTATGCTGAAATCACCTGCAGTGTTCTACTGTTAGTATTCACTCTGACCGAAAGATTCAAGTGCTGCCAACTGTCTGTCAGTCATAGCTGTATGAATGGCAACTGACAGAAAGACATACTGAAACGACATTATGGCGCCAGTAATGAGCTCAGATCTCCAGAATCTGGGACCCAAATTCATCCTCCAGGATGACAACCGTCTCCCCCACAGCCAGTCTGGACTCTGACAGAGAAGAAAGTGGGAGGACAGATTTCAGGTTGGTTTTTTTCCGCTATGTGGTGAAGAAGGTGGTCAGGATTATCCACGACAGTCCTCCTGAGTTTTAGCTTTAATGTACTGTAACAGGTCTAGGTGATAGAAAATATGTGGTGGGTTTGGATTCTGAGTTCCATTTAATGCATGTAATTTCCTGTATTACTGCTTTAGACATGGACTTTAAGAAGACTAGCTGCTGCCTTCATAGTATCTAATGGAGGTTCTTGATACAAATACACAAGACCCTGGCAACCAGAGACTGGTAGAACATCTCCGTCATCGCCCTGGGCACATTAGATCTGAGCTTCCTCATCTTGTCATGTGTGTTTACAACCACCCTGCTGATCTTCCATTCCAGTCTGCTTTTCATGTTCACCCAGGTGGTTGTAGTTCTTCACCATGTGAATGTTCCTCCCCGGGATGCAAAGAGGATGAGGAGCAGTCCTACTTCTCCTGAAAGTTCACCATCATCACAGAGAAACTCCAGATTTTAGGTATGGAGAGGATGAAACAGTCCAGGCCTTGACTCAAATGAACATTTGTGTAATCACTTTGGTCGTGTGCTTTGTTCCAGGTTTCCAACACAGGAAACACAGAAAAGGAAGCCATCCCACAGCTAAACTTGCACAGAACAATGCCGTTTGGTTACCAGATTCATCATCATTGTAATGTAACATGTATAATACGTGTGTGTGTGTTTAAGGGGAAAGGGGGGGTATAAACCAAACACAAATGTTCTTACTTATGTGCTAAGTAGTTATATCAAATAAGAGCCGTCTGTAAAATGAGACATTGGGTCTGTAAAATCGTCATGTATTTAAATATTTCATGTCACTATTATCTTTAAATATCTCTGTTCCAAAGCTGGCACCCTTATCGGATCCTCTCCTCCACTTTCCTGTGGAGAACCACTGCTGGTGAAATAATTAGATTCTACAGGAGGAACCTCATAAATAAATCAATGTCCTTAACCTGAATTACAAAATGACCAACTTTGTTTCTCTTGATGTAAATGTTGGCTGAAACAAACAAGCTCACTAAAAATGCATTCAGATGTGAAGAAAGCAAATTCACTTAACACAATGTCTTCTTTTAAAACAGAATCACTGTAATTATGCACTGAAACACCACAAAGCTTTCAGTCTGGTACAGCAAGCGGTTCTGAGGGTAATGTGGTAAATCCAGTGTTGGTAGATGGAAATAATGACATGCGTCAGACAGAAGCCATCAGGAATAAAGACTTGGGCATAAATAAATTCCCCCATCAATATTTAATGCAATTCTTTGGATATAACTAAACTGATTATAGACTATTTGAGCTGCACTAATGTTATTCTACTAAAATGCAGATATTAATGCTGCCTAAAGTGTTTTATTTTAACCATCATTGCTTTGATCCCCCGTCTAACTGATTCATTTCTCAAGCACTTTGTGTTGTTGGTTTGCAGCAGATGTCAAACTCCAAGTACTCTGAGTTGAAGTGGACTCTACCTCTTACTCTGGTAAAGATGGGAGGAGAAAGACAAAAGGTGGCCAGTCAATGGCCTCATTTTCATGCAGGACAAAACCCTCACTCAAGGACAGTCCCTTCTTGAAAATAAAGTGACTCCTTTTGAAGAACCTGTTGTGAGGTTAGACCTTAGTGTCACAAGCATTATCTGCTACAAGGCTAATTTCATATAAATGATTTAAAACAAAAGAAAAAAACTGTGGATCTGTTTAAACAGAAGTAAACCAGTGTCATCCAGCTAGAAATCCTGTGCAGTACAGTGCAATCGTCTTCTAGCTAAATGTAGTGAGCTGCAGGACCTGTGCTATGGGCGATGGGGGTGAGATGGAGGAGTGGGGTGTACAGGTGGAAATAGGGTTAGGTGAGTCCTGCATGTTTAGTTTCTCTCAGCTGCTTTCAAATCTGTACACAGACTTCTGGCAACATGAGGCGTTTTTGTTGAGTCCAAATTCCAACAGTTCTCGCGTCATTCGTTTCTATTTTCTCCTGATGTTTCTTGCTACTTGTTAGAGACCACTAAATCTTAATAATTTCTTATTAAATCTTATTAATCTCTGAGCAGAGGCATACAGACACAAACACAGGGGACCGGCAGGGAGTTCCGATGTAGTCTTACAACCACCAGTTAATGCCGTCTATATAAAACTACACTCTCTGTATCTTTTTGTTTTAATCCATGCATGCAACAGGTTTATAACTTCATATTATTTATTGTATTTGCACAACAGAATGTCATTTCTGTCTCTACCTAGTCACATGCTTAAAATTCTCTTCTTCCCGCTGCATGCATCCACACATGTTCACACGGCAGCTCTGAATGCTTAAAGCACATTTCTTGCAGAATTTCTTTCCTTTGGTGGTTCGTATGATTTACATGCAACCGAGATCACACCACATGTTTTCTATGAACATAAATATAGATGCTGCGTTTGCATGTGAATCAGATCTGAAAGCGTTGTGATTGGCTGTTATATCACAATGACGACATTGTATTCGATCTTGCTGCGTTCTGCCTCCTCCGGCACAGAAATCGGATGTCTGTCTCATTTCAAACAAAGTAAAAAAAGAGATTAAATGTGACAACACTGTTCAGACTGAGGTCAACAGGATATTTAGCCTTTATTTATTTTATTTTATTTAAAAAAAGGATAATTTACCAGCTATTTTAGGGAAAAGGGAACCATAAAATAACTTTTGCCATCATCTGGAGCTGAACATAAAATTCAATTAAATACAATTAACTTGAATTTAATGAAGGAGTGAAACCACCAGAGTTTGAATGGCAGCGTGTAAAGTGTTCATCACTACAACCCTTTTCATCTTTGTTAAACTCAGTTGCTACAACATGACTCTGTTACTGCATTATGAAAACACTCATTTAAATCCCAATTCCTTTCAATTCTTTTAAACATTTTTAAATATGCCTTTTTTTTCTAAACATTTAATTTGACCCAAACAAAAGTTTGATGAGAAGCGTTCTGTGTTTTGCATGGTATGTCTATAATACTGATTAAACAGGATTCATTTATTTGGATCATGAATTTGCTGAGGAGATCCCCAAATTTGACCTGATGTTTCTGAATAGTGAAAAAAGAGTCAGTGAACAATACTCGCAACCAGTAAACATACGTTGTTAAAGATGGCTTCTGATCAAAGAGGTTTTGGTCGTTTCTGCAGGCTGAATAATGAGCCGAATGGCAGGTATCCACACAGTAGGTACAGGATAAATCCCTCTCATGCTGATATGATGGTGGCAACAGGAAATCTTTAGAAGCCTTAATGATTCATTAAAGAAAATTCCATGTTAGGAGGCGGGAGAGGGTTGTTTGCAGAAATTATAAGGATTATGTGCTCATTTCTCTACACATTACATGAGTGAAAAATCACAGACACTCCTACTGAATTAATCATGTGACATCACCAGCTGATGAAGTAATCTATTACTTTTTAGATGTTCTGAATCTCCCTTGTAATGATTAACTATTTTGTGAGCAAAGTCTTTTATGAGGAGAATGTTTGGCTCCGCCCCTGGTCCCCATAACACTGAAACACTAAGGGCTGCCATCCTGCAGTTTTTATTTCCACGCTACAACAAACCTGAATGAAATTAATGGGCTATTGGAAGAAGTTTGGATTTAACTCAAGTCTGATGTAGCAGGCAAACAAAACCCTGCAGAATAGTGGGCCTTAAGGACTGAAGTTTGACACATTTGCATTAGATAAACTGCTCCTCAAGGGCCATAAACCTGCAGGTTTTCAATGTTTCCCTACTCAAACACACCTGACCTGAACGAGTCCTTTTGCTGAACTTCATACGCTGCTGGATCCATTTAATTGTAGTTAGATGTGTTAGAGGACTTTGGACAAGTCTGATTTAACCAGACTACAGAGCATTTTCTAACATGACGACTTAATCTGTCTGCGTGGAGGCAATACCACTTTCACTGCCATACTGTCCCACTCCAACACACCTAATGTGCAGCTCCAGCATGTACATCCGGGACTAGGTCAAATAAAATAAAAATTAAAGCAGTTGTTTCACTTTAGTTTTATTTTAAATTTCAACTGTGTGCCATTATATGCTTTTTTTAAAATTATTTTTTGTCAATAAAAATAAGTGGCTTTTGATGAACCTACAGCTTTCATGCATTCATATCCCTTAAGTTTGTTTCTGGAAAGTATCAAGATGTTTGAAATAACACTGAAGACACAAACTTTTAGGGAGTCTCCTTGCTCATTTCCATCATTTTCTGTGCCTCACTGAGACTTTGTTGCTCAATACAAACATCAAAGTGCCAGAATGAATCTTTAGCTCTTCATGACTGCCTGCTCATGCTGCAGACGGATGCTCCTACAGATGGGCTCTGTGATGCCAGCATTTGAACTTTGGCTTTCATGTCATATCTCTGCCTCTTATCAATAATTACAGCACATACTGCATAAACTAAACCATAGCACTCAAAATAAATGTGAAAAAAAGAGAAACTTATTGTTTGAAGGCTTAAATAGTTAATTAAAAGCTTCCAGAGAAGGCAAAAGGCAGAGACAGAGACCACAGTGGGCTGAGCTTCACTGGTGTCAACATCAAAACATCGTCTCTGCACATCTGAGGTGCAACAGCACCGCTTTTGGCTTTGCAGCATCACTTTTCATCAAGTTCAAACAAGAAATGACATGATCTAATGCAGTTGCATAGATATTAAAAAAGCCATGATGGGGTGCAAGAAGAAAACCTGCTGATGGACATCACTGTTATCAGGATGCAGTTTGAATGGAATCAAAAGAAGCACGCTGAACAGGAAAATCACATCGAGGAGATGAGATGTTGTAAAAAATAGTGACATGTTATTTCCGGTCGGCTGGATAGCATCACAGGGAACAAACAGGATGTGAATGTGAAGAGGGAAATGAATACAGAGATAGCTTCTCAGCCGCCAAACACTGTACAATAATCTGCCACGCATCCAGCTCCCTCATTTCTGCTCACATCACACATCTGTGTCATCATACTCCTCATCCTAATGGGAAGCATGCAGCCTTGTACGTGCCATGTGCGGAGCAGCATGCAGTATACGGCAGGTAATGGTGCATATGTGAACCAGGTTGGAAGGAACTAATCAAGGCCAATTAGAGAGGACAGTATGGGACTATAGGCAGGCCTATGTAATCCAGGAATAATGTAATTGCTTTCTGGTTCTGGCAGGACTTTTGACCAAACAAACAGAGCCCCATTACCCTTCAGATCACATCTTAAAGTCTGTAGAAAGATGGTGGTTTATGCTGCCCATCATTCAGTATGAATGAGACGTGAGAACTAATATGAGAATAAGACTGACAGATATCCTTTTTTAAAATAAATGCAATATCTTAAATGTGCTTCTAATGAGCTTATAATTTAGTCCCTGAGGAGAGGCTTAATTTAGCATGATTTAAATCTTATGTATGCCCCGATTAGCATATCTCTCCATTTCTAGATGAGTATTTTCCATACTTTACAAACATCATGCAAAAGTCTGTTGCTTTTTATTTTTTGCTTTTTGAAGTTTTGGTAGTCTTCTAGTTCTACCAGTAAGCAGACGTCTGCAGCAAATACTGAAATGTGTTTTTTACAAGTCAAAGACGGCAAACTTTCACTTTCGATGAACTGTTTCTATGTAATGGTACAACACTGGCAAGTATCAAAGCCCACCACTCTGACCCACATACTGATCAACATTATCTGCTTCACCCATCCTGTCAAAAATTTCAGATAATACAATACTGTAATAATAATAAACATATTTTAATTATTTTCACATTTTGGTCCAAACTGAAGGCTAAGTAGGCTTAATTAGTAATATCAAAATTCTCATTAGGAAAAAAGCTTTTTTGTTGACATAAATCGTGCTGTAAGGGACACATTTAACGCATCACCTGGAGTTAAATGTGTTCCTGGGCTTTTGTAATCACAATGACTAATTTCCCTCACAAACTGCAACAAAGTAAAGAAACTTTTCCGTGTCAGAGTAAGAGAAGCTTTCATTCTGCAGATCAGATAGGGTGTGTTTTACCTTTTAGTGATTTGACTTTCCCGTCACTCAACACAAAGGCTTCCTTTGCTAGGAGCCACTAAGTTTTCCTCACAAATGATCTGCTACAACCCATGATGACGTCTGAGTGGCCTGCAGCAGTAGCAAGTAATGGCTTTCGTAGCCAGCTGTGATCTCTCTTTGATGGGTTATTAAAACCAAGCTGTACAAACCAACTGCTTCACTTTCCAATTATTATTCTGAACATGGGCTTGTCTGCATCTGTAACAGTAAAGGACATTGTGAAGGATGAATGAATTCATGCACTTTTGAAAGACAGAATTACCAAATGCAATTAACCAATTTATGCACCAAAATAAATCTCATTACATGTTCTTTTTTAATGAATTGTTGGAAGAAAAAAGACTAAAAATACGGCTCCTCACAATAAAGAGCATGTGAGAAGTCAATGAGGGTGACCTCTGGCTAGAATAAGACAAAGAACCGCATATATAACCACATATGTACAAAAACTCTACTAAATAAGATGACAAAGCACCATTTGATAATTAAACGGTTTATGATGATGATTCCAGTCCAACTATTTTTATATGCAAGAATAACAACAATTCTCTTTTAAACACCACACCATTACTAGAATTACACTAAAGGCTAGAGATTAAATTATAACTCCTGGTTGATCAAAAGCTTTAGGAAGGGTTTTGTGGACTGAATCTTAATTAAAGGGTTAAAGATGATAATAAGAGGATAGAATAGTGAAAGCAATGCAAGGTGCCATCAAGACAAAAAAAGAAAAACCTGCTACAGAAAAATTGGCTGCATCATCTGTGCCTAGGTGTACGCCAAGCAAGAAACCAGTATCACACAAGCTTAAAGCGATGAAGTGTGAAATCTTATGAAGAAGGGAAACAGGAAGCAAAACTCACGCATGCACACAGATTCATACATGAGCCTTTTAAATGCCTTTGAAGGGCTGTGGGCTGAGGCATACTGGAGGAAACCAGTGAGTTTTGATTAAAAGAAAAGAAGAGTGACAGCCACTTGTTAGAAAACCACTCGACCCATCACATTCTCAGCATGGTGGAATGCGCTGATAGAAACATCTTTCACATTCAGGATTTATCTTCAAAAAAAGGCCAGTGAACTCAAGTTATCTCTTATCAACCAATTACAAATACAGGAGATGATGACAACACAAAGGAAGTGTGGCTGGAAAGCTTGTGGAAAGCTGGAGGAAAACAGCAACAAAGCAACGCAGATGGGGTTAAATGCGTGTTAATGCGAACCAAGCTACCAGGAAACACATTAAAGATGATTTTAAAATTTTACACATGCTTGATCTCAAATGAAGCATGTTCACACAGTGATAACATGAACCGAACACGTTCCTAGACATATACGAGAAGGATGATATATTGTGTTGCATTATTAAAGATGAGCCTCTCCCATTCTTGAAAACACTCACCACAGAAGCCTGTACATAAATAATACAAAAAAAATGGGGAAAAAAAGTCCAAACATGTATAACCTGCATGGTGAGGACATTTGCTGAAATACATCAGCTACTTAGCAGGACATGAACAAGCCTCTGGCTGATGGGAGGCTGCCTGCTAACAAATGATAATGGAAAACCAAGTTTTGTTTTAATGGTGTAAAAAATCCCCAACATAGCAGGAATTAAAGCCCGTAATTTAAAACTGAAACACTTAACAATCCAAGAAAAAAGTCGGAGTCAAACTTAGCCAGGGTGTTTCCAGCACCAGCAGGGTGACCAGCAATGTGTTTCCATCTTCTATTGTCCAGTTTCGGGGAGTGTGTGTGAGTTGTAGCCTCAGTTTCCTGTTCTTAGCTGCAGGAGAGGCACCCGGTGTGGTCTGCTGCTGCTGTACAACATCTGCTTCAGGACTGGGCACACTGTGTGTTCAGAGATGATATTCTATATATAGTGGTTTGTACCAGTGCTTATTTGTTGGGCTTCCCATTTTCCTTTCCATCATCTCCAACCAGTCTGTCCATTCTCCTCTGATCTCCGACAACAACAAGACATTTTGGTCTAGATAACTGCTGCTCACTGGGTCAACGTTCTTCAGAAACATTCTCTGTAAACACTAGAGATGGTTGTGTGAGAATCTGAGTAAACACTCAAACCAACAAACATGCCTAGCTGGAATCTCTTTCTTCCTCACTCTAACGCTCAGCTTAGACTTCAAGTTGCTTTTCACTATGTCATAATTGACTATGCGATTGGCTTATCAGATATTTGTCCTAAACATTTGAACAGGTGAACCCTATAAACTTGCCATTGAGTGTATATGCAACCTTCAACCTGAGCAAAGTCTTTACAACAATCTTTTGATGTTTTGCACTTGAAAGCATAACGACATGGGAAGAGTCACACACTAATCAGAGGTCAGCTTCTTGCAGCTTCCTGCTCTCCTGACACACTAAAAGCTCGGCCATTAATGCTTACACACAACATATAGCTTGCCTCTCCAACCGCAAGCTCACAGATTAATGTGTTAGGAGGAACATCAGCTGATGCAACAGTCATTTCAGCGCTTTCAAGAGAGAGCACTCGTGTAGACGTGACCATGAATAATCAAGTACACTAAGAAACAACAACATACAAGATCTAGTGTGTTCTTGTACTGTGAATGATTAGAATAAATATTGTGATTTTAGGAAGTGTGTGCATTAGAAAACACTTGGTGATGCACAAAAAAACAACACCAACAGGACAAAGTAAAGCTAAACTACAAAATAAATGTATGTTTGCATGGAATAATAGCATATAATGCTTTTTCTGAGTCTTTTTGCAGCAGCAGCATTATCAAGGAGAGGAAAAGCTATAGTTTTATTTGTGATGCACGATATGAAAAATTTCAACCGATACCAATAACCCATATTTTCTGCTTGTTATGACGGATAACCAATAAGTTACTGATATCTCTATTTTTACTATAATCTGCTGTTTGTGCTGGATGCAGTAATGAAAACCTAATATTTAAGTAGCTCTGTTGTATCTGCAACATAAAAAAAGTTTTGGCTCTTCAAATGTTTCATGTCATAGCACAAAATTGTGGTCATTCGATTAACAAAATGCATCCTTTAAAAATTCTGGAACAGATGTACAGCTTATCTCCAAAGGTGTTTAAATGAGAAATTATATGTACTGGCATTCTGTGTCAGCCTTAATGTATGAAATAAATAAATCCTAAAAAATAAGGTGAATTCTGTAACCTTTTTGCTGTCACGTACAACATTTTTACAGTGTTGTAAATGTTCTGAATACATCAACCCTCTGTGTTATTGTTTTAGCCTTAGCATTGCTAGCTGCTACTGCTAGCTACTACAGCTAAGTATATTTTCCATACTGCTTCACTGCAATGATGATTATTCAGGTGAGCCATTAAATCTGTTTTAAAACCTGAAATCTTTCCTCTTTTCGAAATTTGCTGTTTTATCTCCTGCTAAATTATGACCATATCCTACAGTCAGGCAGTGACAGGGCCAAGCCTGGGTCCTGCTAGTAAGGCGCGTATGCATGTCTTCGCCATCTTAGCCTGCTTTATGGCTGCCTTGCCTGAATAAAATTACCCCAAATTTTAATACATTATCAGGGTTTTTTTGGGGGGAAATTTACCTATTAATAAAAAAATAACCGGTGGAAGATATTTTATCGGTCAGATAAATATTGTGCATCCCTAGTTTTATGTGCAAACGTGCCTGAAAAGCAGAAATCACAACGATGGAGCCAATTTATGATGGACATAATTCCTTTTCTAAATCTAAGTAAATAGTTTCATTTCAAACCCTAAAAAGTGATGTAACAGTCTAAAGACAACCAGGAAAAAGAGAAAGGGTGTCTGTTGCCAACTGCAGAGGAGAATAAATGACTCATATTCTGACTGCCAACTCTACACAGTCTGCCCAAAGACTGCAGCCCAACAATGTCCAAAACAATACATCCACAAACCTATTCAAATAAATGCACACATTGTTATTCCTCAACCTGTCATGGGATCCTGTTGACTGGACACACCTCTGGAAGGTCATGAGGCATGATTCAGGGTGAATTCTACTCATTATGCTTCTGTTATACATTATTTTTTGTCTAGAAGATAATGTCTGAAGCTTGTGTTACTTAATACAGATTGACTGATGATTACCCAAAAGGACATTTTTGATCATTTAAATGTCAGTATAAATGATAATAATGCCAAACTGAAAATTGGGGAAAAAAATAAAAAAAATCACACAAACCTTCAGAAAAATGAGTCTGAGGTAAATAATTCATTGCTGGTGCAGGTTTTAGTTAAGGAAATGATCGAGTAAGATTTCCTTCAAACCATGCGAGTGTCATGCACGATCGGTGAGATCCTGCAGTCAACTGGATTAATTAATCACAAGATTCTTTCAAATATAGCACATGTTTCTTGGTTTGTGCAGAATTATTCAAGAAGTGGTGAAACTCCAGAGAATTCCGATGTTAAAGGCGGCTAAAGAAATAGCCGGGATAATTACCAGCCCATGGGTTTAATGCTTTAACCAACACATAGGAGAGGGTTATACTCCAATTTTTAATGACCAATTTAGATTTAAATCTAAAATGACTGAGATGTGTTTATTTCTGATGTATGTTAGTATTTTATTTATGCCTCATAAGCTTTCAAGTTTTGTACAGACATTGTTATGTAACAAAAGCACAGAGTAATGCTAATTCTAAGGTTATGGACATATTGAATAGGCTTCTTGTGAGCCTGTGGGTATGGAGATGAAATTCAAAGCTTCCTACACTGTTAATCAGAATAAAGGAGTGGAGGCATTCCATTGGCTAGGTGGGTGGGAGCTGGAGCAATGCCTCTGGCCTTTTTTTGGACCCAGCCAGAGGACATTTGGGCCAGCTGTTGGTGAGGATACCCCCTTTTGTCCTGTGTGCTGGAGCTGATGTACCACACGGTCTGACACAGAGGATGCTTTCTACTGTGGCTCTGTGAGCAAGTCCTGCCCATTTCAACTTTCTGAAATCATGCTTCTCATTCGAGACATGCTCCACCAACTCCCCCAGGAATAAGGGGAGGAGCAGATTCTGTGGACAGCAGAAAACTTTGTGAGGTATCTATGATTACGACCTTGTGTACACCACATGAGGCCTGCTGGTGAGAGAGTCTCTGAACCCCGGACACAGAGGTGGAAACTCCCAGGTAGAGGAGTTTCAGTGCCAGCTTCTTCAGACTAACAGAGCCAAACACAGAACTGAAGTCGACAAACGGCATCCTGATTGGAGCACTACAGGTGTGTAAGTGCTGAATGAAAGGCTATCAGGACAACATACTGTTGATTTGATTCCTCCTGGAGGCAAAGTAAAGGCTGCCCAAACCAGCAGAGATGGCCTTGATGTGCATCAGAAGATCCCATGCTGGTATTTACCAGTAATTGAGGGTCTGCTCACAATATGGCAGAGTTTGACAATAATTACATCACATTGCATGATCATAAGAAACAAATAGAATCATAAAGTAATATTTTCTGATTTCCCTCTATCCATATTGTTCTGAAAGCGTGGGACACTTCCCAATTGTCTTTAATAGAACGAACAATGGCCTCATATCTTTAGTCATACCATGTCCTCTTCTGGTATGAACATCATTTCTGCTTCCCAGCAATATGGACTTCTACTTCCATTCACACACCAGCACCAGCACAAACACACAACACAACTGAAGTTTTATCTTAATTCCACTTGCAGTCCTCAGAGTCAGTAAATAATTGCGCATCTCAACATTTGCAAATTTGCTTTCACATGCAAGTATTTCTAGGCCAGGCCAGACCTTCTGGGTTTATAAATAATGATCACTGTTGCAGTCACATCCCAGCTGTAATAGCATGCAACCTCAGGAAATATGGTGTTTATTCTTGTAATAACATAACCAAAGCCTGAAGTGTCAATTTCCAAACAACTGCAAAGGTGACTTCAAAGCTAAAGATCAAATCAAAGCCAAAATGGGAAGAAATGTGAAACATCCCACTAAGACATAATTATTTATGCCACGAAAGGATCAAAAACCAAACTTTTCTTGCAGCTGAGAGATTGCGTGCATCACTGACTCAACACCTCTCCCCAGTCTCTGTTCCTCCTGCTGTATATCCTAAATGTGAAGCCCCCCCGCTTCTACAATGCATCCTTTTGTTTTAACACGCTCGCTTGCCCTATCACGCCAGTGGATGCCCTCTTGCTAGAGTGACCTTCCTCCACTTTTCTAAAAAATGTTGGGACTTTCCTTCATTAAAATCTTTAAATTCTTATTTTTTAATTATTACAGTTCTTAACGCACATAATGGCTGTCCGGAAGGAGGATGAACCATACTAAAAACAGCGTTCTGGTGTCTTATCGCCCATAAAGAGCTGCTCCTTGTTCACACTAATCCTCCTTTTCCCTCTGAACCTTCCTCGTTGCTCATTCCAGACACCCAGGGGTGTGGCAAAGCCAGTCCAGTCCACCCATTTGAGCTGAGATGAATCATACTTGCCGTCTCCAGGGCAACAAAGTGTGGATGCTGAGGCCTTTGCATTATGGACATTGCTCCTACGAAAGTGACTGCCATGTGGCAGGTGGTGCTCCCTCCTCTAGTGAGGACTGGAATGGCCTGCAGGGCCTGGTAAGAGCCTCGCCATGCCAGGCTAGCTGTCAGAGCACATTAGGACAGATCACAAAGCTGACATCACTCAGAGGCCTGCTTTGTCTTGTTTGCAAGCTTATCAGATAGATGGAGATATGTTTAGCATGAAACAACTTTAAAAGTTAGGGGACAGGGGTCTCTAGTATTACTTCAAGAATAAAAATTCAGTACTCATCACTTCCCAAAGAGGCATTTGTCATTTAACATCCACTGAATTGCAAATTTATGTAGGTTTGTTAATACTAATGCTAATGCTAATATCTAGTCAGCCAATCACATGGCAGCATTTGATCTTAGACATGCTGAAGACAACTTGCTGAAGTTGAAACAGATCATAATGAGGAAGTTCTTCAGTGGTGGTCAGAGGCTGCCACACACGTTTCAATCAGCAGCAGATGCTACACATGTAGCTTACATTCACCAGGTATGAATGGAGATGTAAGCGTTTCCAAAGGCATTAGCAAAAAGGAAAATATACATCTTATCCATTATCTAATGCTGGATACTTCCAGCAGGATAATTCACCATCTAAAAAAGCTCAAATCATCTCCAACTGCTTTCTTCAGTGTAATGAATTCACAGTACTCCAATGGCCTTCAGAGTCTCAACAGTACAACCTATAAAAGAACTTTGGATGTAGCGGAACGGGAGACTCTCATCGTAGTTCTGCATCTATTGTGTGATACTATCATATTAATATGAAGTCAAATCTCTGATCAATTTTTCCACCAGAGAATAATGTCTGAAGGACAAGTGGGTGCAATGAAGTATTAGCAGGATGACTCTTTTAAAGGAACTGGTGAGTGTACATTTATAACAAAATGCTTATGAAAGATACGTTTTTTAATCCTGTCAAAAATAAATGAAATCTGCAGAAAGTGAAAATCAACCTTTGTTTGAGTGTCAAATTCTCCTGAGTCCACAAACTGGGCATCTTCTAAATTGCTAGGTTGAAGTCTAGCAGCAGTACAATGAGAGGTACTTGACCACACACTTATCTGTAGCACAGCAGCAAACAATTTCAAGACCGCCAATAAAAGCTGTCAGATATTTAGTCTACATTTAGACTGCAGGCTTAATGCTCAATTCTGACTGTTCTGAGTCCATTCACATTTCTAATTAAATGTGACTTGTATGTGATTTCCTGTATGTGCCAAAAGTGTCCTGCATGCGTAGAAGAAATGACGAGTGAGTGTGTGACAGCTCCGTGTTTACGGGAATAAACATGGACAGTAACAGCAGAGCGTATGTTGCTATTTTAAAGTTGTCCATACACATCCAACACATTTTCAATGGCATCGTTTTAAAGGAAGAGATGGTATTTTTGTAAAGCAGCAACGTTTGTACAGAGAAACGTGTGACACTGAGTCACAGCCTGGAGTGGTGAGAGAGTGATGCACGTCTTTACAGATAAGGAGTTTATTTATTTTTTAAATGACGAGAACCTTTATGTACATTTATGACATGTAGGTCGGACAATGTGACCTGGCCGTTCAGATAAAAAGATCAGATACATACACATGCAACATTGCCAGGAACTGTTTGTATGTGTATGTGTGTATGTACTTAAATTCGGTTCCCAATATGTTTTTTCCGCAAAGTGGAGTAAAAATAGGTGCCACCACTACTCACAGCATAATTCTATATTATAGCTTTTAAGAAGCTGAAAACTGTTTTCCAACTAAAACATTGCCCTGATGCCACAGTTAACATATTTCCAGCAAGGATCAGGATCTGTCAGCCTCTGCATGCAGACAGCTATGTGTGATCTGAGCGACTGCAACAGCTTTCACACATTGTATGCTAGTACATGTAAAAAGACAGCCAGGAGGCATGCTATAATCAATGAGCCAGTGAGCATGACTTGTTTTTATTATCATAATGTGAAAGCTGTAACAATTGTACCTTTCTGTGTTCTAATTGCCATGCAGCAGTTGAAGTGGTTCAGGAACTCCCAGATGCCCCGTCTCAGTCCTCTTCAGTGTTATTGCAGGATGTAACATTATGCCTTCATTAAAAGTCATGAATGAATAGATGCTCACAGCTCACCTGTAGGGCTCTTGATACAAATGATCTTTGAAGAAAAACTATTTGGCTCTAAAGACTGGGATGGAACCACCACAGCAGGTCGACAACTGGACCCCAAATGGGACAGTGTGAAAATCTGACACAATCAAGCTCCCCGTTTTCCTTCTGTGATTCTCGTTAGCAGCTTACTGTGAACAAGCCTGTACATCAGCTTAGATGGTGTTATTTCAGCAGGAGGGAGGGGGGAGGTATAATTTCCAGCTGGATGTTATGATGCAGTTCATCCCAGCGGCAGGCGGATGTATTGATTTTATATGATGGGAGGGCGGGAGCAGCTGAAGTGGGAACTCTGGCCTACAGGCTACGAAACAGCTTCAGTTAGTTTAAAAGCCAGCTGTGATGCAGTTCGATGGCTGGGGAAGCTAAATCTGAGGACGAGGGGAAAAGCTCAGATAAACACATCCAGGCATTACCATTAAGCTTAAATCCACTCTGATGATCTGGTTGCCTTCCGTCAGCAATGCACCCAAAACCAATCATGATTCACTTCAACACATCACAAATTAGGGTAATTTAACTACATTCCCTTCTATTAGCTGGAATATCCAGTTTGTGATCTCAACAAAAGAAGAGGACATCTGTGTCGAAGTTACAAGTCAGGGTATGTACAATAGTTCGTGGCGTAAATAGTTTCTTTTCACTTTATTTGGCATGTCTGCAGAAAAAAGTCTTTAAATCTACAGTAAAAGTTTGCGACTTCAAGACCACCAGACCTCAAAGATTACGGACTGCAACTAAAATCTTTATCAAGAGAAAGAAAGACCATAAAAATGCCAACTAAAGAACTGAATCTGTAGTATAGTTTTGTAGTATAGCATCTTTGAGTGCTTTTTGTTTACAGTGTCAACAGGAACATCTCAGGAACAGTAGTGTGTAACTTTATGGAAAAAATGTGATGAATCTTAGCCTTACGGTGAGCTACAGAACTTCTTCAGACATTTAGCTCTCATCCAGGATGCTTACAATGCAGCAACAAAATGTAGCGTTTATTCAGAGACTATGGTAAATTCACAGAGATCAATGATAACACCATGACTTCTCACATTTTTATAATAAAATTAATGTCACTGCTATTTTGCCAAGAAAAGCTCTATCTTTGAACATCGGGTCACTTTCTGTCAAACCTTTATCCAATGAGAATAATTTATTTTACATTGATATTCAGTCAGGAGCAGCAGGAGATCAAGAAGCGAGCAGAAGGTTCTGTGTGTCTGAAAAGAATAAAAATAGTGCTGTGATGAAGCTTTCAGTTTTACATTAGAAAAAATAGCTAAAAGAAATGGGCATTTCTGTGTCAACAACTATGCTTTATTTTGCTCTAATAAGCATGCAGAGAGGCAGCAACGGTAAGAAAACAGACCAAACTGGTGTAATTAAACACAGCAAAGACATTATTGGCGCTGCATTATTCAGGAAAACTAGTGCTTACTGTATTCCTTCTGTCTGCAGGGAAACATTATGTTACCAGAGCGTGTTAGTGAAAGAAACTGATGCTTTTAAAATCTAAAAAAATTGGGCTTTTAATGGAAACACGAGGTCACATAACTCAGAAAAGACAGACCTTTAGTCCACCCTGCCTACTGATGGCTCACTGAGACTAAACTCAGATGAAAGTTGCTGTTAGAAGTGATGAAGGTGGAGCTAAGACCAAAATACAGAGATGTAGAG
>JBAMHV010000025.1:17472205-17487689 GCA_037177535.1 Pseudomugil gertrudae | reverse complement strand
ACACGCTAAATCCTCATTTAAATAGGCGTGTCTCCGACACTTTGCACCCGCTGTTATTTGCGTCAGCAATCTTAGTAAATCAGGTACTAACCACCGTCCCGCCCCACACGCTAAATTCTAGACTCCACATACTAATTAGTACACGCAAATTGAGATCTTATTTGGCTCTAAATGTACTCATTTGCATTTCTAAATTTATTCAGATAACTTGTTTCCTTAGTTCTTATATTTTCAGTTTTTCTCACTTTGGTGCATTTCTCACATCACTGTTTACATTTGCACAGCAGTGCATATCTAAAAACAATCAGTACAAACTGCAAAACCTTGTAAATAACCTGCAAAAGCGTGTCACTTGCTCAAAATGGATAGTTCATTCCCCAAAAGCAAGTTTTCATGTCACTGAAAGTGTCAGTGTCATCAAAATGAAAAGTCAGCAATGTTTATGAACAAGATAATCAAAAGGCTGTGTCATGTTTCATTTATGACACTTTACTCTGTAAATGTTTTCCGATGCAAAAAAGTCAGATCTTCATGACACTACCTGAAAATGCTCAAGAAAGCACTGTATACTATTTGCAGGGCCATTTGAAAACTACAATAAAGTTAGACATTACTGTATTTAGTGAGGTAACTGAGTACATAAGTAAGACACTGATTATCTATGTTTCACATTTTACTGTATATGCTCTTTGCAATTCTAATTTGTTCACAGCATTGTGCAAAAGAAAAACACACCCTTTTTTTACAACAAACATAAACTCCCTTTGGATAGAGCTGTGCACAACCGTAAACAATATTGCAGTACAACTGGAACCGAACATACAACATATATAGTACTGTAAATTATTCATGAACATTTAAATGTTCCTCTCTGTCTGGCCACATATTTTCATCTACATCACAGCGAATGTCATCTCTTGCAATGCAGCGAGGAAAGGATGTCTCCGATTGGTGAATCCAACCTCTGCAGGACTCTGCTGTGATGTCATCACATGCTGCATACATGGCCACTAGCATGGCCATTTGTGTATGTGGATGCCGGTCATATACCTTCTACCTCCAGATAGAGAAAAAAATCCTCTATTGGATTTAGGAATGGCGAGGTTCACCTGAGAGAAATTTTTCAATTTAGGATACATTTTCAGGGGAAATAAAACAATTTAAAAATATTCATACAATTTGCTTGACAGATTTTGACAACTAGTTCAATATTTTTGTATGTAATGACTCAAGCAATGAAATGTGGACTATTAGTTTTAGATAGAATGACTATTCAGCATTCACAAGTATAGTTAATTTTGACTGACATGACCTCAGCAAATGTCAAACAGCAGCGAGTTGTATGAAAGCAGTTGATGTTGGAAGGAATGAGAAACTGCTACTATGATGTGCACAAATGACTAAATGTTGTGGAGGTTGGACTAACTGTTGTGCAAATGTAAATAGTGATGTGAGAAATGCACCAAGATGACTGAGAAAAACTATAACATAAACCTGCCCCCGAGCAGAACAATGCATCCAGCCTCTGCTGCTGTGTGTATCCAGTTGATGGTGCTGTTTAACCACACATTTGCTTCTCTCCTCCAGCCTGCAACTCGGGCAATAGAAACTTTGATCCACATTCCTTGTGTATTCCGTCCGTGTATCCTCCAGCGTATCTCAAGTACTAATTAACCAAATTCATTGATCCTGGCATAGAGATGTTTGAGGCTGTGATCATTTCTGAGACTATTCCTCTTGATACTCTCAGTGACAGCATATGTATTGGCTCTCAAGTGAAGGATGAATCGGCCATAAATCACAACTCATTTGTGTCAGCACACTCTCTCCGACTTCATAATGATCTTTATTAGGTTAAAAGTAACAAGCAATGTCAATGAAGATGGAAACAAATTAATTCCTGCTCCTTTTGTGTAGACTGGAGATTATTCTGGTAACAGAAAGGAGAAGCGAAGTTTCCTGGAAACGCTGTTGACAGATTGAGGTCACTGTTTTAACCTTGGCAGCACGTATTTGGCCTACTCCTTTATTCTTCTCTCAGAGGCCTTGTTTTATATTTGCTGTTGGTTTTCTTTTTATCTTTTGTTCTATGTTATGAAAGTGTTTCCATTATCAGGAAGGCCAATAAACGTGTCTGATTGATTGCAGGACCCTGCTGGTTGGCAATAGTCCAGAAGACTTAATGCTCTGGATCCACATCACAGAGGATGGATGGTCCGCTCAGAGATCACGTATGCTGTCTTAGTATGACAGTCAGGATAGCGTTCATTGCCATCCATCACTTCCACAGTGATGATTTGGCTTTAGAGTCTACCTGCCCTCTTAATGAGATTTCATGTAACTTGATTGCATACACATTTTCTATCTTAAAGTCGATGCAGAAGTACATGTATGTTTTGTAAATGTAGTTATTATCCATCCATCCATCCATTGATCCATTTTCTCCCGCTTATCCAGTGTTGGGTCACGGGGGCATCAGCCTAAGGAGAGAAGTCCTGACTTCCCTCTTCCCAGCCACATTTGCCAGCTCATCAGGGGGAATCCTGAGGTGTTCCCAGGCCAGCCAAGAGACATAATCTCTCCAGTGTGTCCTGGGTCTCCCCCTAGGGTCTGCCCCCCACAGGGACATGCCTAGAACATCTCACCTAGGAGGCGTCCAGAAAGCATCCTAATCAGATGCCCGAGCCACCTCATCTGGCTCCTTTCAAAGTGCATTACTACAGACACTGCACTGATCCAGCCGTTGATTTCACACTCCATCCTTCCCTACCTCATGAACGAGACCCTGAAATACTTAAACTCCTCCACTTAGGGCAGGATCCTATCTCTCACTCTTAGAGGGCACCCCACCCTCTTCCGGTTGAGAACCATGGTCTCAGATTTGGAGGTGCTGAGTCTCACCCCAGTCGCTTCACACTAGATTGTGAATCGCTCGATTGAGAGCTGGAGATCAGGACCAGATGAAGCCAACAGAACACCACCCTCTGCAAAAAGCAGAGACCCAATTCAGAGGCCACCAAACTGAATCCCCTCAACACCTTGACTGCACGTAGAAGTTCTGTTCATAAAGGTTATGAACAGAATTGTGATAAATGGCAGCCTTGGTGGACTCCAACCCTCACTGGGAATGAATCTGACTTACTTCCCACAATGTGGACCAAGCTCTGACACTGATCATACAAGGACCGGTCACCTCGTATAAGGGGGTCCGGTACTCCATACTCTGGGAGCATATACAAACCATATAAACTGGTTTGGAAAACTCCCATGCTCCTTCCAGGACCCTGAAGAGGGTTTAGAGCTGGTCCACTGTTCCACAACCAGGGCGAAAAACCACACTGCTCCTCCTCAATCTGGGGTTTGACTATCCAACCTCCAGGTCCCCTGAATAGATGTTTTTGGGAATGGCTAAGGAATGTGATCCCCCTGTAGTTGGTGCACACCGTCCAATCCAATTCCCCTTTTTTAAGAGGGGGACCACCATGCCAGTCTGCCAGTCCAGGGGCGCTGTCCCAGATGTCCATACGATGCTGCAGAGGCGTGTCAGCCAGGATAGCCCTACAGCATTCAAGGCCAAGAAGGTCCAATCCTTCTCAAGGATACTGGTTCCAGAGGCCAAGCCGTGCGTTGAGGCGATTCCAACTATATCTAGCTGGAACCACTCGAACTCACGCATCCAGCTCCCACCCCCGGCCACCACCCAGCTCACACTGCACCTGGTTCTGGTTATTATTTGACTTTAAATAAGATGAGTAATAATACTTTGGTGGATGGTGTAAAAATCTGCATATCTTGTAGTTATAACAGTTTGTTTTTTGTTATTTTATTTTGATCTCATCCAGGACTCAACCTACATATTACATGTGCTCAATTTAAGCCATTTTTTAATAATTTTGAGAACTTTAACCTTGTTTTCTTTGTCCCCTCACCACATTGCTTAATGAGTTTTGGAGTATGAAAGCAAAACTGCAGCAGAAATGGTATTTCATGTCCCAAAAGCAAGGTGCCATTATGTGTAAGCAGTATTTATTCTTCATGAGGCTGGGGGCGGTAATGAGAGAGTTATGAGATCGCTCCTTACCCCTGCTCCGCTGGAGAAGACTGATGAGCCTGAACTTGGAAATAAAGTAAAAACAATCAGGGGAAGGGTGGGAGAGAGAAAGACACACATGCCAAATAAAAAGAGATGCTCTCGTGTACTGATGGAAGATTGATCGCGTCAATAACCAGGTCGTTTCTATGGCACTGTGCATCTCTGCTTTGATTTTTTTCTATTTGCTGTCAACCATCAACTGCAGGAGAGACATCCCACTGCTGAATAAAACTTCTCACCTTCTAGCTTCTCCAACTGAGTTGTATTACAGTGTGATGGTTAACATTTTGTGTGATATGAGAGGTCCTTGATCCCTCAGTTACTGTTTTGATGTAAAATCAACAGATTTTTATTGCGTTTGAGCTACTGCTCCACTGTTTTATTATTTATTTATAAAAATGTGAACTTTAGTAGTTGTTTCTTAAAATAAAGAATGATAAATTTAGGTTTATTCTAACATATTTAGGCTGCATGTCCTGCATTAAACATAGTGAAAAAGCATTGTACTTCCGATTGGTTGGCTTTGGTTGATTTTTTTGGTTTAAGTCTTGGACAATTTGTGGTTTTAGTTTAATTTCTTCATCTTTTGCATTAAAAAGAAAATATGTATAGTTGTTACATATTGGCTTTTTCACTGATATTAGACATGTCCACAGTCCATGCCATGCACACACTAAATAAAGCATTCCTCAGTAATCTCTGAAGTGCTAATAAAGTGCTTTTGATTTCAACTTGGAAGTTGTGTTTTCAATGACAAAAATGTCCTGTGGAGTCAGAAAACCAACTCAAAGAGGACCAATTCCAGGTTTTGCTGCTAATAATGAGAGCAGAAGCTAACATGTTTGCTTGTTTATCCCTCTTTCTGACAACAGAGTGGAAGAAATAGATGGCATTAGTCTATATGAACAATTTCTAAAGTGTTTCTTTTCTTCAGTGAAGCTTCTACTTTGACTAAAACACAAATACATTGTAAACAGAAGGAGCAAGTAAAACTGAGTTTCCTTGCAGGACCCCTATTGGTATTCTGACTTTGCAAACAAGGTTGCACTTCACTTGGATATAACATCATTCTCAGATCCGACCTACGATATACGTAAATAGTTGATGTAAAAGCTGATTAATGTGCATCCACTTTGCAGCAGAGAAGAACCAAGTCAAACTTTTTATATCTCCTTTATTCACATTGTATTTCCATGTAAAAATAACACTACCGATATTTCCCTGTCTGCATATGCACATGAATACCCCGATTAAAAAGAGTGATTGACAGCTCATGCACATGTGCTCAGCAGTTTCTTTACAAGTGCTGAGCATGATGGCAACACTCGATCAGGACAGTCAAAAGCCACATGTTTGGGGGCGATGTAATTTAGCTTGAATTGATTGAAAACCTCCTTTGATGCTCTCTGCTCACTGTGAGTTAGATTACTTTCTGATGGACTCTGCTCATCATGATTGTCACTCTGATTGTTATTTCATATAAGAAGAGACAAATACCTCCCAAAACTTGGAAAAGCTAAAAGCACAATGTGAGGAGTGATGCTGAAATTTAAAAGCAACCTTTTGAACATAAGCATGTTTCCTTTGTGAACTGTCTTTTATATGATTCACGACAGTCAGGAGATTTGGATCTTCATGTCAGGAATGAAAGAAGTGGGAACTATACAGTTCAATCGACCACAGGGACGAAACCAAAGGTCCTTACTGATGTTGAGAGATGAGAATAGCTGCAAGCTCCATGTAGCCTTTTTATACTTCCCAACTTTGTCAGAAGGCTTTCTTTATCTCAGCTATATGACAGAAAGGTGTTTTTAAATGACAGCCAACTCACACAATTTCCTCTTTGAGCCTAAATTTCAAAGGCAAAATGTTTTAGGCACTATGAGCTTCCTGTTGCGCTTTGATGAAAACAACCCGACTATTAAGAACACTTGGAATTTCTCAAAAAAGTTACCCACGTTACTGCAAGTATGTATATATCCCTGCCTTTCTTTGTGGAATGAAGAAGCAGTTCAATCTAAAGTGACTGAATTAGTGAGTCCATAACAATCTAGTCTGTGGAACTCTTTCTGGGAGGATTCGGAAGAATAGTCTAAAGGAGGAATTTGCAGAGGTAAATAGAAGGACTGGAAGGTGTAACTGTGTTCCAGAGGGGGTCCAGTATAGAAGGGGGAAATAAATTGTTTGCAGGCAGTGGTGAAGATGATCCAGGATTTAGGCAGGGCGAGCAAGCAGGGAGCAGGTCGGGAGGTGACTTGTTGGTACTTATGTTAGCTCTGAAGCCTGTGACAAAAAGGGGCTTGACCAAATGTTTTTCTGAATATTTTATATATACAAGACATGCATGTGAGGTTATAATAGCTATGGTTAAAATGGTTTAAAATAACATGTAAGTCGCTTGGATAAAAGCGTCTGCCAAATGACTGTATAGTATTTTGTGACCAAACACAAATGAGGCCCCATTTCTCTGAAATTACATGACTGCCTTGTTTTGTGATTCAGGGCACAAAAAATGCCATGAGGAATCCAGGAAGTGTTCTGAATGATGTTAAAGATCAATGTGTACAGGAGATTGACTGATAGCACTGATTAAAAGGGGAGCCACCAAAAAAGCAAAGGACACTGACAGTTTGGAACCATGTTGACATGATATCAACCACCACCACCATATACCATATATGAATGCAAAGACAATAAAACTTTGATGCAGTGGGTTTATGTAATATCACTGAGCTATACAGGGATATGTTGCTACAGATTTAGTGTGGCTTTACAATACATAATATCAGATTGTGGTATAACACATGCATCACTATATGACCAAAGTGTAGTATGTACATAAGCAGCCGGTGTCAATACTCTCAAATGAGCTGTAAACTGGAGCTTCCAGAAATTAAACTTTTTGGTATATGCTACTGGTTTATGAATTGCTTACCCAATATAGTATTTGTGTGAAATTCCCAACTGTTCTCAGCTGCCTTTCAACCTTTTATGTAAAAACCGAATCTGCAGCGTTTAAGATTAAATTTTTCAATAGATTTTTTCCCTTTTTTTTATTTGCTTTTGTTTTTCATTTTAAATTAAGAAATTTACTTTCTAATGTTTTTATATCTGTAAAGCACTTTGAACCACCCTGTTGCTGAAATGTGCCTTACAATGAAACTTGGCAAAGCAATTGGCATGTTCCTGTGGCTACTTTACACCATCACTACTTGGTGCTGAGCAGGGTAAGCAGCAGCCCTTTGCCCTGAGAATGCAGGAGAATCAGTGTTACTGAGATTAGCACGGAGTCTTGAGTAGAATACAAACAGGGCTTGATAACCACAATAGCAGAAAGACAATGTGGTAAAGACTGGTTCTCTGGCAGGTTCTTCTTTTCTTTCCTTAATCACATGATTAGAAAAAGATGGCAGGTGGTCAGGACTTACCCTGTCAGAGTACGCATATGTAAAGCTCTGATCATTTTGAGGTCTCTGCTTTCCCTGCAGAGTAGATGATGTAGTACACATGCTGTTGTCATGCATGCCACAACATGTACACAGTTCCAGCCTGGATGCTCTAAGGACAAACATGCACAGACAATAGTCCGCTGATTTCATGGCTTTCCTGATTTATTTTATTCAACAGATGTAAAATTGAATCCTGCAGCAAAAACATAATAAAAAGACACACTGGAAATATGGGTATTAAAACGTGTTTAGAAGGGGGTATTTACTTACTCCATGCAACATGTACAGATACAGCGGTCCATCTGCCTCTCCTCTTCACCCACAAACACTGCAGCTGTGATGTAAATGAAGTCTGAGGTGATTTAATGATTCGGCTGTTGTCTTGTCTCTTCTGTTTGCTTTGTGAGGTAATCTGTCTTCCTGCTTGTGCACCTACTTCCATGTCTACTTTGGCTTTCATTTTTACCTTCTAATGTTTTACTTTCATCTCACAGATTATTCATTTTTATCATTATGTTGAACTTAACCTGTTTGTTGTTGCTTGTTGCACTTGCTTGTGTCCACAGTTGTTGTTTGGGTGTTCTTATAGAACCTGACACTATTCATTTAGAGAGATCAAACAGATGCAAATATGACACATATTACAGTCACAGATGCAGAGAGGACTTTATAAAAGCACCTGTAGTCATGTTAAGATACAAGATACTAAAATTCTGCCTTCATCTTTTGGTCAGATCTCATCGACACATCCTCTCTCTCTCTCACACACACACATGCACAAACACACACATGTTCTCTCACATTGTATCCTTGACAATACCTTCCTAATATTTCAGCAGTGACAGGAGCAGGGTAATGTCCATTATGACTGTCTGCCCACACATGCCTGTTGAGGCGATCAATATGCATCCACTGCTACAGCTTCAGACATCCGTTACTTGAAGCTTCTGCTGCAGGAAAGTATCTGAGACCTTTCCTGACATCAGATCCGCTGAGAGTTCTGCTTGATAATATTGCAGCGACTTTTAGCTGAGTACAGAATCTGGTCAGAAAACATACTGAGAGTGGTTGCACCATCTTTAAATCCAGTATAATTATTTTTACAGCAAAAATAAGCGGGATTGTAAGAGTATTCAGTTTGTTTTCTGACACTTATTTAGGACTCATTTCAGGTTTGAGAGCAGTTCTTTTATTTTAGAGAAAATACAGAAGTTACTAAATGTTTGGGTGTGATTTGCAAAGATATTTGATGGTAATGTAAGGTGCAGACTATAGCAGCACGGAAAGAGCCAATTAGGAAGATACATGTGTTCTCCAGAGGTTACAGTGTCCTGGAGTCAGAGGAGCCTCGAGCTTTTTCTTAGACCTGACTCCACACCCAGAGGATGAGTGGGAATCTGCTTCAGTTGACAGTGAAGCTCTTTTGGGAGTCTTCAGGTGCAGTGTATGACAACAAAGCCTCATCGCCTTAAAGGGCCTTGTCTCCAGTCAGCTTGTTAACAGCATACGTACAATACTGTGTGCCAGGCATGGTGCTTACAGATTATGCTAATTCTAACATGTCACCATCTTCCCCCAAGTGCACCCTACACTTGCAGTTCTACAGAGATTTATCTGAGGGGCATATGTGCACACTGTGGTGAGAAGTTAAAGCAGAAAGAAGCAACCTCTCCAGCTGTGCTATTTACAGAAAACCAACTTGTCACTTTAGTTTATTTTACATCCAAATTCTCCGTAGTTAAGCTGTTTATTTGGCATTTCACAGCATTGCTAATACAGAAAATGGTTTATGTAAGCACATGAATAGGTGTGTTTTTCAGATGCTGCTTTGATCTGGGTACCCCCACCCCTTCCCACTTGCAGATATAAAGAAAATAAAGTGATGCTTGGGGTATAAAATGCATCCTAATGCGTAAAGATGCACAATGTTTGATCTGTCCCTGCTGGAGGACATGGTGCACGGAAGGCTCTTGAGTGGGTGAACTTTCAAAAATAATGATTGGGCCGGTTCCGACTGCCCCCGTGCTGTACATCAGGAGGAACCAGACCATGCCAGCATGAACCACGCCGTGTCAGTCCCTCTGCAAATGCTGAAAACCAGCATCTTCCAAAGCTGCTCACTCCCAATCCAGAGCACGGATGAATGGAACTTTGTGCACCACAGCCAGACACGCAGTGGTGAAGCAGACCATCGGGCTGATGAAGGTCAGTCGGAGGCACCTGGATGCCACAGGAGGAAACCTGTTACACACCTGTAAAGGTGTGTAAAACAATGAGGGCATGTGCTACATAATATAGCACTTAATGAGAACGTGCCACGACAACCAAAGACAACTGATGTGCCTGTCCTCAAACTCGTCCCCTCATATTAAACCAGATGCTGCTGCTTTACGCAGCATCCTGAAGTGATGCAACACAAAAGGGCAAAAAAATCTGATTTATTGACCAGTTTTTTTATTTAGTGTAATTTCTGCTAAGGTGGTCTTTATTTCCTCCCAACTCCTGCACCACCTTCATAATGGTGCTTATTGTGTCCCTCTGCAAGGACGCCTGACCTTTATAGCAACATGTAGGCGGGACAAGACGCTTCCTCATGTGCGCCAAATTTAGTACTGATTCTGATTTATAAACAGAAACAGACGTGGGAAGCACATGTCATATACAAGACAACCCAAAGTGCATTACATTAAAGCATTTGACATTAGATCACGCATTTGGGTCCTTTTCACTGTGCAGCTTGGGATGTAAATTATAGTTACTAATCAAAGTTTGCACAATTCCAAAGTTAAGGCGAATCAGTTGCTAACACCTTCCTGCTTTTACTATTTTTTAATGACAGTTTGAACCAATAAATGATCATCTCTGGGTATATTCTTGTGATAATGACTGTGTATAATTCACATGTCTGCATAAAGAAAAAGAGAAACTGAGTTTAGAAAACTGAAGGTGAAAAGGACATTTATCATAACTCTGGAACAGAGTGCCGTCTGACATCCTCTCTGCCTCATAAATCATGATTTCTGCTCTGGCACTGAACTTACACTGTAAGGTGCCAAATAATCTGATGTGGATGTAATTGCTTACAAAGCAGACTCCATGAATCCGAGCCCGACCTGAGCATCATCTGATCATTTATTCTCACACCAGGAGAGAACAATGTTTCTTTCAATGAGATGTGGGCTACAACCTGAGTTTTAATAATGAAAGATAAATGCTATTTTGCAGGTTTGTGAGCTTTTACTAATGACAGCGTCTGTGTTGCTGCATTGTGGGCCTGCTGAGGTGCACAGCCTTAACCCTCATATGTCACTAAGCCCTGCTGCACATCATTCACATACAACTCATCTGTGTGCTGCAGTGTACTGGACTTTGACGTCATTGTACAGATGTGCAGTGGGCATGGCTTAGTGTTTCTTACCTCTCATTGGATGGAGCATTTCAATCCTCTCAGTGTTTTTTCCAGCACTCCACGCTCATCCAGCATTCCCAGAGCAGCCAAATAATAAGGTTTGGGCAGCACTCTTATTATTGAGATCATAAAGATCTTATTATGTAAAAATGTTATTGTCTTTTTCTCTTTATTTAAGTTGGGCATTTGAAAACAATATTTCTAATTTATATCTCATTATGAAATGCTGCTTCATGTGGTCCCACTGAGGCAGTTTGTGCAAATACAAAGACTTCATTAAACTCACACCTGAATGACTGCGCCTCTTTATTCACACGCTTTAATGCAGACGTGCCTCTCTCCTTAAATGCATCACATCCCTCTTCCAGTCTAAATCCTTTAAGAAGAAAAACACACTCTTGTTTCATCCATCAAAGAGCTCAAACAAATTGATTTTTGGTTTTAAAGCTGGTGTTTAAACTGTTTGTGCTTTTATTCTTTAAAACCAGCTAAAATATAGTGATGATAAAGTGATAATATATCAAGTTAGAAGAGTATCCTGTGTTTCTGCAAGACAAAAATAGCATGATTGTTTTTAGGGTCTTGTTAAAGACACATAAGATGTCCTAATTTAACCACCAGCTATTGTGAAAATGAATACAATTCTCATCAATGACCCCCAGAGCATTAATGATGGGAGGAAGACTCCATATTAGTGTTAGGCTAAGATGCGGTTACCTGCAGAGAAATAAATGCAAATCATTCTAATTGCTTCTCTGTGTGTGTGAGAGTTGTATGTAAGATGTGATGGAGCATTTTGCCGCAAGCCTGTTCGGTCAAGCAACCACTTAAGCTGCAAATGAGCTGCAAACAAGGCACAGAAAAAGGTGACACTTTGTGCATGTGTAATGAGGATTTTGCTTTTGCAACTTTATCTTGCAAGAAGCAACGTAGATGAAACAGCTTCCAGAAAATAAGAGCTTTGGATGCTTCCTTTTGTCTTAGCAATGCAAATAGAAACATGCCCCATTAGACACTGATTTCAGGTTTTTGTCAATAGTCACAACAGAAAAACAAAAAACTGTTGCAGAAAATATTCACAGGAGAGATCCACAATTTGTTTGCAAAAACAGAATTCACATTAAGAATTACCACAAAAGAAACTAAGAAACCAGATTTACATGTTGACCCAGAGGCATCTCGTCACTGTGTTTAAAGTAAACAGAAAGCTGTGTTTTTATCTAAATGCTAATGCTACCATGGTAACGATCATTAAAATTTAATGTTTCTTAATGTGTGTAAGTGTGTGCGTTCCGGTTTCTAACAGATGTTGCTACATCCCAGTCGCCACAAATGGTCCCAGCATAGAGCCTGATGTACATGTGCTAGGAGAAAGAATACAAGTTGGGGTTTACTCAGCTTAAAAAACATAAGTTAAAAGTTTGTAGTCTGGGTAAATTTGTTCATTTGTTTCCCATTAATCCGATTCAGTCACGGGGGGCAATGAAGGTAAAAGGTCATTTTGTTGTTGTTGTTTTAGCTTGCTATTTTATCACTTCTTAAGCCTAATTTCTGCTGTGTTAAATACCCACGCACATAAGCTTCAGTCCATCTTCTGCAACCTTGACTTTAAGTGAGCATTTCAGTCTGTTTTTAGAGAGCCTGTGGGTGCATACTCATGTGGATCAAGCAGTTTAGTACCACCAGAAACCTAAGTGTCAGTGTTGCGTAGGAAAGCTCATGATCAGGAGAAGACCTAAGAGGAAGCAACAAAAACTGTGATGACTGCAGTTATTCACAGATTACCACTGTTCTTATATGAAAATGAAAACAATCATCACCTGTTCCACCATCACCTTGTTTGCTGTTATCTAAAACTAATGATGTGAACTCTGAACACTGCACTGTCCTCTAGTGCACGTATAGCCATGCCAAAGTAAAGGATCTAATTAAATATTGCAAGTTATATATTGCAAGTTGTACTTCATTTAAGTCACTTTTAACATTCTGATTCTTACACTGGTTCAGGTTAAATGCCTGCATGACGAAGTGACTGTGGACACCTCAGATCTACAGGTAAATCAAGGGCTTTGTGTTTGAGCTTAAAATCCTATTAATAAAAGTTACACAGAGACCATTGTGACTTACTGCTGGCAATGTGCCAAGCTCCAACACCAGTCATACAGGGACTGAACAGCGCACCCCAGCACATCATACTCTGATCTAATGCTAATGCTCCAACACGTATGTAATGTAAACACACAGTAAGAAGAAGATGGTCATGAAAAGGGCTGTAACAAAATGTGAAATATGATAAATGGCTAACAGAACAAAAAGCTAATGGTATGAAAACATTTTTTAAGAAAATCACCTCATGAAGGTCGAACAACTGTGATGGAAAACAATTAGCAAAAATTGGAGTGTGTAACATTTTCCAAAAAAAAGCAAAACTAAAAAAAACCAAATGAATTCTTTCTATTTGGGTTGGGAAGCCATAATGAATCCAGCAGGGGTGAAAGCAGTTTTAATATTTTGCCCATAGTATTACCAAAACCTTTATCTCTCTCTCACATCATGCAATTTCAAAAAGCAAAGTCAAAATTCAAACTAATACAACCATTTTTGTAAATGAGTACATGTAGGCCTGAGGAGAAATAAAAACACTTGGTGTTAAAGTTCTTCATAAACATTCAGAAGTAAAGTCTCTAAGAACAGCTGGTGAGATATCATGAGGTCATGAGCATGAAGTCATGGTGAACTACCCCTCATCTCTTGATGTCCGTGGACTCAGCTAATGATATTTATTGGGACATTTTTAAAAGAACGTTGGGACATTAAACATATGGTACACGTTTTGATGGCTGGCCACAGAGAAGACCACCGGACTCGGTCCGAGGGGAGGCGAGGGGAACAGGGGGAAAGTTGGAGATGGCTAGGGCTCCATCCAGCATGGACCAAAACAGCACTAACAGCCTGAAATAATTCAGAATAAGTTGAACTTGATTTCTAACAAGGCAGTTTGCTGTGGATTTATTTAGTGACCCAGAGAACGCTCGTGACTGGTTCTGAATGAACTTCCATTTTCAAATAAAATCTGCTGCTGCAGTAGGACGAGTGCAGTGTCTCTGTGTGTAACTGAAATTTTTATTTCCACCTTTATTTAATGCAGCTTAACATTTTACTTCATCACTGATTTATTCCTCAATTTTCATGTCACAACATTTTATTACACCTCTAGTAGCGATGTTGAGGAGCAGAAGATTTTGCTGTGAAAGCCATTGCCCCTCAGTAGCTTCTCAGTCGGACCTGTTGTTGGGATTGCACATGCAGGGGGAGGAGGGGGTACTATGGTGTCATCAGTTCAGGAAAGATGCATATGAGTCAGATATGCTCAAAGGAACTGGTGTTGTTCTCAGGTTTATTCACTTTAGGAACTATTTTTAAATATTTGTGTATTAAAGGCTCCCAAAAGGTTGTTTCCATGTGAACGAAATATCCAGACAATGGAAAAGAGAAAACACATTTATAATTTAACTGGTTTGTATGTGAAAATGGTCTTAGTTCTAGAGACAAAAGGTTGTCATGGTGACAAAGCATAAAGTAAGATAGCTGTCTTGTGCCACAACATGTGTGAATTACCTCTCTGCTGCTATAAACAATAAGGATCATATTTACAGAGTTAAACTAACTCTGTGTTTGGTAGTTTCACCTGGATGACTTCTTCAGCTTAGATGGAAATATCTTACCGATATGTCCTTTATGTGGTAATGATTTTCCCCCACAAAATGTTGTTGTAAAAGAAGACAAATGTAATAGTATCAAAATAAGCTTTTAAAGTAAAAAAAAATCCAAATCTAATCCACAAAGTAGTGTGATGATGTAGATTAAAGATGGTTTGTTCTAATTCTGCATAAGTATTTCTAAATTTGGGAGCTCTCATTGTGTCTGCCCTGAGGATCCCTCTGACTTTCCTCAAGTTTCCCCAGCCAATCAAAAGCCTCCGTTTGGACCCATCTGTCGCCCCTCTGCCGCCTCTCTGTTGGCACCAGCGCTGCAGTTTGCATCTCTTTCTAAGTGTTGGGAACAAAAGAAAGCTTGATTTTTGGCCATAGCTGAAGCATTCTTCTTTTATTATCTATTAAAGCATTTCATTTGACCTCATTATGTCACATGTAAGGTCACTCCCACAGTGAAGGCCTCAGCATAAAAGGTGCATTTATCAATTTTCTTTGTTTTGAATTCTCTCATCATCGTGTCATCCAGCTCTTCAGAGGCCTGGTGACGAGCTTTTCATTTGTTCAGGTGTGTTGGAGAAGGAAAGCCTCTCAAAGTTGCTGGATAGCAGATCTTGTGGACTGCACTGGGGCATCGTTGCTCTACAGACAGACAGACAGACAGACAGACAGACAGACAGACAGACAGACAGACAGACAGACAGACAGACAGACAACTTTATTTATCCTCAAAGAGAAATTGTGTTGTTACAGTAGTCCAGTGGCATAAGTGGCATAAACTAGGAATAAGAAATAGAAGTAAACTATACAATATAAGTAA
>JBAMHV010000025.1:17436217-17447830 GCA_037177535.1 Pseudomugil gertrudae | reverse complement strand
CTCGGGCATCTGGTTAGGATGCCTCCTGGACGCCTCCCTGGTGAGGTGTTCCGGGCACGTCCCTGTGGGAGGAGACCGATTACATCTCGTGGCTGGCCTGGGAACGTCATAGGATCCCCATCAGATGAGCTGGTGAATGTGGCTGGGGAAAGGGAAGTCTGGGCTTCCCTCCTTAGGCTGCTGCCCCCGTGACTCGACCTTGGAAAAGCGGTGGAGAATGGATGGATGGATATATATAAAATCTTAAAGAATTATTACTTGAGGTGAATTATCATATAATAACTGATAACTAACTGCTGCCACATTGACACTGACTGTAAATTATATTATTCTTTTCAAGAATTTAAAAAGTCAGTATTAGTTGCAGAATTGTCTTAGATGTAACATGACATGATAGCAACAAAAAGTTGCTGCAGATTTTTCAGATGCACATCCATGATGGCAATTTCCCATTCTTCCACATGACAGCCTGATTCCAACTGGGGTTATGACTCCTCCAGGGAGTAGACTGCCTGTAGTAGACTCCTACAGACTCCTACATTTCTAGGCTTTCCTCCTAATTTATACTTTTTTTTTTTAATAGTTTTCAAACCTTCTGTTTGGAGGATGGTCACAATATGACCTATTTTGTGTAACACACAATTAACCAGTCAGCTGTCCCACCTCACCAGTTGGTAAACTTCTGCAGGCCCACTGGCAAAGGAGAAAAATCATTGCACCACAAAATGACTGATTGTGACAAGAGAAACCCGTCGGTTCTTTATACGGAAAGTTTGAGATTTAAAAGAAGAAAAACGGAACAATGAAAACACAAAAAATACATTTTTATTTTCTATTGTCCAGGTTTTTAATTATGATTTCCTAGACCAGACATTTGTGTGTAAAAATCAGTAGATCTGCAGTTTCTGATATACTGATACCAGCAACCATGCCACGTTCAAAGCTCTTTCACCATTTGAATGCTCAGTTTGAACTTATTTACACAAGGTACCTCATGATCATAATCAGCTTGTGAGATAATGCAAAATTAATATGATGTGTACTAACTTATTGTTGATATTGCTTGTGTTAAATTAAGATGCTGCAGATTTCTCCCTGTAACCTTAATCTTGTTCTCAATGCAAAAACTCGCTCTCAGCTTACATCCTCTGTTGTTACCTTGTCTGGAGATAGGATTGAAACAATTTCATGTGATTAAAGTTGGGCATCTGGGTTGGACAATAATGTCTTGTTTAGAGGGAATATCTAGCATGGTATATCTTAAAACAACTAAATATTAGCCTATGTTTTTGACAATGATAAAAGTCTTAAGCAAAATGGTAACACTATTTGCAAACTTTATCTGCTTTGTCATCTTCAATGTGCTTGGCTTGGCATTGGTGTGCTTATCATTACTCCCTGTTATTTTTTTAATCTGGCATGCCCGCCATAAGGTGGCCGGTGGAAACAGCAGAGTGGCCAAGCTATGGGTATCCGGGGACATGCACCCAGATAGAAAAAAAAATTTGCATTTTAAATTAAAGTGTATTAATGTGCTTCAGTGTGTGAAAAACATCAGAATGCCTCGCACCTCATTCCACATGAAATAAAACTGAATTTTAATTTTTGGGGCTTTAAATTGACATAGCGTTAGCACACAATTACAAGGTGAATCAAAAGGCTAATAAACCAACTTCTGTGTAAAGTTATCTGGGCAGTGTTAGTCAACCACCTAACCTTAGCTAGTGTTAAAGACAAGTTTGCAAGAAGATGTAAAAATGTCCTCCATATAACGTAGATAACACTAATAATGTTGTTAGCTAATTTGACAATGTGTTTTACCACTGAAAAACTATGAGATATGAGAAAATATATGAGTTTGTTTTCTTTCAAAAATATATTAGTTTTGGCTCATTTTAACAATATTTTATTATTCAAATTTTAATGAAATTTTTAGTCTCTTTACAATTCTTCCAAATGCCAAGCAAATATTTACAACTCCAAAAAGTACATTCCCCTTTTTCCCTTTAGGTATTGTCTAATGTCTTATGTATACTTTGTGACCACCTTGCATGTCCACAAATTATTTTGACTGGTTAGATTTACATCTGAAATGCATGTTGTTGTATTCAAATCTCAAACATAGACAGTAATGGCACCAGTAATAAATTGATTGACACTTCCAGCAGAGAGACAAGGTCTAAATGTCACAGATTCTTCTGTTTTCTGGTGTCCTGAAGTGGTTGGCAGGTGAGAGTTTGACCGGCGATGCAGACACAAAAACTCTATTACACATATTCATATTGGCAGTATTTTTATTTTAGTCTATTTTACATTATTTGTCATTTACCAATAATACATTTTTAGGTTGATATTTTTATGTAAATCACAATATTAACATTTTTAACAATTTTTTTATTTAAAAAATGTTATTAATTATTTTTCATTCAGGACTGGCGACCTGTCCAGGGTGTAGCCTGCCTTTGGCCCGTTGTGATCTGGGATTGGCTCCAGACCCCCCGCGACCCCGTTCAGGGAATAAACGGTAGAAAATGGATGGATGGATTTTTCCTTCATAGTTTAGAATTACCGTAATTCTGTGTGGAATACCATATATTTTTATTTTCTTCAATTTATTGAAAACACTAATTGATAATTATTACCGTGTCCAGTGACACTATGCTTATGGTTTAATGTGACGTTTTGTTTATGTTGACTATTTCATAAGGTCTATTCTAGAAATAAATAATAATAATGAATACATCTTTACTTTATCAGTCACAATTGGAACGTGGTCATGCTTCGGATGTTACTATTAACAGATAACAGCTAACTAGAACTTTAATATCAGATCATTACAGCATATCTTTAGTTAAATCATGACACAACAGCCTACTGCCTCAACATGTAAGCAAATCTGATTATTTGATTAGAAATGGCATTAAAATGCACTGATGTGATATTTGCTGCTGGCAAAGGGAGACATATGGCTCAGCAGGACACCTGAGTCACATTGGGCTAGATGTGAGCTCTCTGCAGGCCATCTTTAAGAAGCTGCCAAACCTGCCACAAAGATGAGGAAGAGGCTGTACAATGATGAAGGTTTGGAAAAACGTAGCCACAGGGACACTCAGAATTAAATCCTTAGAGAATGTGAGCAATTCATTATATTTCACCTTGAAAACTGAGAATTGTATCCCTGTCCTTGTCACACAATGCTTATGGTGTTGAAAGGAAGTCACATATAGGTCATTTGTTAATGCTATAAAAAACTCTACTGTTGAGTCTGAACTCATTCAAGTGAATACAGATGTGGCCTTGGGGGTAGCTGTGGCAGAGGGGGACATCTGCTCAGAGAAACACACTCAGCAACTTGTTCTGCAAACATGATAACACTAGCAGCATGAAAACAACCAAAATTATTAATGTAATCATTTTACTTTTCCAGTTTGGCATCAATACAGCTGCCATTAGTGGTGGAGTTTAATTTAAAAATGTCATTTATGCTTCATATTAAATCATTTGTTATTTATGTTATTGTAATTTCAAATGTGTTTAAATTAGCCCCTTAATCTTATAGTGGAACCAAAGTTTTGGTACTGTTGAAGTCAGGATTTCTTTTTCAGTTACTCATGATGCAACAACAAGCAAGACAACTTGCTTTAACATGACAAAGCGTTGACTACGTTTATCAAATCTCAATCTAATATGAGAGATTCTCTTCATGGATTAGGTGGAACGGGAAATTCTCATCATGGATGCAGTGGAATGTGAGATTCTCATGTGAATGCAGTGGAACTAGAGATTCTCATCATGGATGAGTTTGAATGTGAGATTCTCATCATGGATGAGCAAACAACAAATCTGCAGCAACTGTGTGATGCTATAATGTGAACAAATCTGTAAGAAATGTTTCCAAAACCTTGTTGAATCTATGACGGCAATACCAATCTCATATGAAAATAACAAAATCATTTGGAACGTCTCGAGACAATCCTAATATCAACAAAAGATCTACTGATCATACACAAGGTACTCGGGAATTTAATGATACTGCCTAAAGATACGTAGTGCTTAAGATGTTTCATAGTACAGCTCATCAGCCATATTGTATGAGTGAGCTGTGAGGCAGTAAAGAAAGGACATCATCGTGGGATTTGCTCTCTTAGGAGTTCTTAAACAAGATTCTCAGTCGGTGCCAAAAGCTAGTGACATCATGCTCTATTTCTGGCTGTCAAGTAGAGCATCCAGCAGCTAAGAGGTATTCATGTATGAGCCAGCTGCATGGTCACAGAAAAGAGGGGACAAAGCCAAAACAGTTTCACTGTAATAGGCAAGGGAAGTTTATTTGTACAGCACCTTTCATGTACAAGACAATTCAAAGTGCATTACAGATGTAAGAAACAGCAGAAATCACAATAAAATCATAAATTAAATAAAGAGTTTTATAAAATCTATTCTGTAATGGGCTGGAAGCCAGTGTAAAGATTTTATAACTGGTGTGATGTGTTCAGATCTCTTTGTTCTTGTTAAAGCTCGAGCTGCAGCATTCTGAATGAGCTGCAGGTGTTTAATGTTAATACAAAAATCCAGCCAATCCTTGTTCAACAAAAGGTGTCGTGTATTTGTAAAAGCTACTGATACAATGTATGAGCTGCTGCAAAGAGCGGCAGGTAAATATTTATCCATGCCTTAATCAGATTAAACAGATTTTCCTGGTTTTGTAGAAAATAATGACATTTTTCATGTCAACACAACAAGAAGCACTAAGTACTGGTCTTAACCTAATTTCTCTGCACAACGAAGGGACCAGTTCTCTAATTCATTCAGACAAAACCAGTGTGTGTGCACGTGTGTGTGGGCAATGAAGAAGTTTTAAAAATTTCTTCCTTGGAGTTTGAGTCGTGCCCAAATTTTCCCCACAGTGATGTGAAACACAACTCCCCCCTGTGATCCCACCTACACAAACATACTCTCACACGTGCACTCTGATGTCGCTCTTCCTGTGAGCAAGCATGCAGAGTGCGCCTGCCTACACAATGTACTTTCTAACGGCTTGTCATCAAACCATTTGGGAACATTAGTAAAAAAAAAAAAAAAAAAAAAAAAGGATTTTTCTACTACTTGGGTTGTAAAACAAATATTGCTTTAAGGAGGTTCAGATTGTTAGATGGTAAAAAAAATCCCTCCGCTCTGGTTCTTTTCTGATCAGCTGTCAGTATGTGCAGAACGGGAAAATGAAAAATGAATACCTTGAATTTGCCAACTAAAAGCAGTCACTTAGTGAGACCGAATGTTTTATTCTACAGCTGTCATGCTTGACTTCATCATTTCCTGCTGAAGAGCCACTTTCAGTCCTGCAGACAGCCTGAATGACACGTGTTGAGTTCATCCCCGTTTTACTAACAAGTGCACTCGCGCCTCACATCAAGCTGTGAATACATGATGACTCACGGCTGTCTAGGAACGGCATTCACTGGTGTGTAGTATTTCTGATTGATGGGATCATAAACGCTTCAGGGTTTTCAGAAGTATTTTTACCTTTTTTTTTATTCATTAAAATGAAGTGAGATGTTAATAAGGATTATTCTCAGTCCATCCAGAGTTTTGCTGTTTTTATGTTAAAAATTTTGTGGTCTAAAATACCTGAATTTGCAGAAGCTTATTGTAGGTTTTTGGGTGTTGTTTCTGCTTTTCAAAAGTACCAGGAATATTGTAAAAAAAAAAAAAAAGTAATATATTTTATAGTTATTTATTAAAATAAGCATATTTGACCATTCAATAAAGGTGCAAATTATTGTTTAAACAGACAGCACAAAAACACATATGATAGAAAACAGTACAAAACATAAAATGTAGAAATTTGCAGATTCTTTCAGCATTTACATGAAATTTGGATGATAGTGGATGTTTCCGTTATGTTAATTTATAAAAAAAAAAGTCTAGATCATGATACCTCAGGCATGCTCACGATGGAAGACTGGATCAAAGTCAAGATTCAATGCAATCTGTTGGTTTTCAAAGATCTAGACTTTTTATTATAAATTGGTTCCAGTTGTCTGTAAAGTGCCCTCTTTATGACCATGTTGTGAAGTGGTGCTACACAAATAAAACTTAACTGAACTGAATAAACAACAACATTTACATAAGATTTCCAGGGAAGTTTTATTTGAACTTGAACACAAAATGGCCGGAGCTGGTTTTTAATTTGTTTTAGTCGATGACCAGCTGAGAATATGAGCATAATTTTGATTTGCACAGAAGTTTTGTTACTGTAATGTGATTTAAGTAAAAATTTGGCAACTTCTTCCATTTTGGCCCATGGGAATAGAAGAGTCCTGCTCTACAGTCTTTATGAGAGAAAAGCTTGACAGGAAAGCAGGTCAGAGAAATAGAGAAGTTGAAAAGCACCAGGGGTTTGAATCTGGACCAACTGCTTCAAGGAATAGTAGTCTTCTTAAGCTAGAGCTAGCATTTAAGCTCATGCATGATGCCTTGTGGAAAAACAGATGAAACACTTTTCTTCCACACACACCTGTAAATTTGTAATTATTTTATTTTATTTTATTAACTTATTCTTTGTCTGCTTTGTCTCCAATTCAGGGTCACAGCGACGCTGGTGTCTATCCCAACAGTTAGCAGGCGAGAGGCAGGTACACCCTGGACAGGTCACCGGTCTATCACAAGACCCATTAATAATCAATCAATCCCATTTTATTTGTATAGTATTTTACAATAATCAAAATGAACTTGAAGAGCTTTATAACAGAACCATAAAAAAGTTTTTAAAACATAAAAAAGTTCAAAGTATAGAAAAAAAACACTATTAGAAAGTGTTGTAGGGTATGCAGGAAGTGCATCAAACAGACAAAAAAATGAATAATAAAATACACCTCAAGCCAAAACTGCAGGAAGAACAATCAAAGCATTGTTTGCACCTCAGTCTTGGGACCATGAGCAGAAGGAGACCCAAAGAATGCATGACCATGATCACAAATACTGTCATGAGTTGGATTTTTTGTGTTCTGTTTTCTGGGTTCTGTCTTTTTATTCTGTAGTTTTTTTCCCCCCTGGTGTCTTGTATCTGTTTTATTTCCTGGTAATTATCTCACCTGGTTTCACTTAGATTATTCATTCCACCCGTGTCTTGTGTTTTTATGCTTCCTGGTTTCTGTTCTCAGTGCTGGATCATTGTATTGTTTCATTGCCCTCGTGCTCATGTGCCGCCCTCAGGCATCCCTGTTGCCTCCTGCCCGTTCCTGCCTTTGGGTCCACACCACCATACCACTCAACATTTCATAACCATTATATTTCATAAACACAGTTTGTGCGACCCATTGCATCATTCTGTAGTAAAAAGGGTTCAAACCCCTGTTTTATAAAATCACATATTAGGCTTCTGTCCCTCGGTGGAGACCTTTTGCACTAAAATCATTTTGATATTTCACATGATAACACCATCCATCCATCCATTTTCTAATGCGTATTCCCTGAACGGGGTCACGGGGGAGCTGGAGCCAATCCTAGCTGTCAACAGGCGAGAGGCGGGGTACACCCTGGACAGGTCGCCAGTCCATCACAGGGCCAACACACATGGACAACCAACCACACACGCTCACACCCACTCCTATGGACAATTTAGTCTCCAATCAGCCTATTCCCAAGGTCTTTGGACTGTGGGAGGAAGCCGGAGCACCCGGAGAGGACCCACGCTAACACGGGGAGAACATGCAAACTGCACACAGAATGGTTACTGGTTGGACCCCCGCCCCAGCCAAGGCTTGAACTAGCAACCTTCTTGCTGTGAGGCCACAGTGCTAACCAACTGCGCTACCATGCAGCCCCACATGATAACACATATCTAAATGGCCAAATATAGAATTAAGGTAAAAAAAATACTAATGATTTATTTTATTTATTAATTATAAGACTTTTAATTTTTTATTCAAGTCATTATTGATAAGATTTCTAATTTAAAAAATACTGTACTACAATTGCCCTTCATTGTTAACAATTAAATGTCTGTTAATCTAATTTATTTAATTGTTGTGAAATTTCTGTTGAATAAAACACATGTGATCACATAGGGAAGAAAACAGCACACTCTGTGCTCCTGTTGTCTCATGGATTTACAGCGGGCTCTTTGAAGTAGCTAAAATCAATGTCTCTTGATTGTTCCTTCACTTCTTACTCTGCAAACGCTCAAAAGCAATCTGCAACACTCAGTAGCGACTACTTTCATCTCTGTCGGTTTATGGGCACTTCGAGCATCATGAGATGACACGAGGCTTGTTACATGACTTTCAGCAGAGATGAACCAAATATATGATACAAGAATGAGAAAATCAGATTAAAGAAGTCTGAGCATGTAAGTTGCAGCTGTCTTGTTAGGCTGATGCATGTTGCTGCTACATCCCGACTCGATGGCATTGTGCCCCACTGTGCTGTTCATTAGAGAGATAATTACATCTGCAGGAGATTCTTCCCATCACCTCAGTGTGTATGATTACAAACCTTACTCCACCCGCTCCTCCTCCTGTTCCGCTGCTAGAATCCTGCACCTGGCACTGGTGCAACCAGTGATTCATGCAGAAGCCTAGATCTGTCACTAATCAGACCCTAACCTTTCAAGTGTATTGATTAAACATCTCTGTCAGAGCCATTACAAACACGAGCATCACACTGGGTGTTTGTGCCAAGAGTCCATCCCTGACTTTGCCTATCTGAGGAAGATTAAAGGGAAGAAAGAAGTAAGGAGAGACTGGAAAAACAAGGCTTTGTGGGTATGTTTGAAAAAAGACAGGTTTTAGTGTGCAAATCAATGTTTGGAGAAAGTGAAAGAGACAAATACTCTGCTGGATGGAGGCAGTGTTAGAAAAAAAAGGGATTAGGACGATGATGAAGATGTGAATCATTTCACATTTCTGATTCACCATGATGTGTTCTGTCAACTCAAGGAAGGTCGTCAGTGACTCTGGTTCAGCTCAGCTCCCTTTTTGCTTTTCTCTTCCCAGTTTCCTCCTCTTTTCCTGCTGCTCATCACTATGAGTCCAGCCTGCAGGAGGCATGAACTGGGCCACAAACAACAGTAATCATGGCAAGTCATGTGCTGCTCTGGAGACCAGCTGACTGGTTGGCTGCTGCTGGAGCCCAGAGGGCTTCCAGTAGAAGCAACAGAGAAAAAGGAACCGGAAAGAGGGGGGAAGCAGTGAGGAGAGTAGGAGGAGTGTAAAAAAACAAAAGGATAGGATTTACGTCCTATCCTCTCTTCTAAATAAGCTTAGTCATCTTCTTCTCCACACTCTGCTGTGGACATGGAGTTTTACTCATTGACTGGAAGGAGGAAACCTGAGACACAGACAACAGAAATATGCTTACACTTTAGCTAAATCCACCACAGCCCCAGCTGTAATTGTTGTCTGAAATCAAAGTAAGCTTCCAGGCTCAATAACTATATTGTATAAGGTCCACTGCAGGATATAGACTGTTGTAATTTCTCCTGAAACCAGTATGATAGTCATGAATGAGCGAACCACAGATCAATAAGCTACTCTATACGGCAACACAGCCCAGACTTGGCTTTCATTACAACATCAGAGTTGGGGTGATCAATCGGATCAATTGGCTGGTATCGCATTACTGTCTGAAAGCACAGAAAGAATATTCTGAGGCTATGCTGTTCATTCAAGGTGTCCAGTAACAGAACTTCCACAGGAATACACAGCTAGTGATGCATAAGACACATTCTGAAAATGTTTGAGATACATAAAAAATACGTCATTGTCTGTAATAATGCATAGGGCAAGGAAATGTGTGTGTCTTATCTTGCTTATAGTTATATATAGTTGGGGAAATTCAAATTGTGAGTGGAATTTTAAAACAGGTCTAGGAGTTAGGAGGACTTTTGTTTCGTACGTACACTTTAGGTTCTGTTCATTCACTGCACACTCTTAATGCTGTTACTTTACAAACTATACAAAGCAGCCAGACCATCGTTCTGCCTGCTGTGATGCTGGACAAGACACGTAAAGAAAAAAAACACTTTATACAAACACTAACCAAGTGAGACGCGGGAAGCTGAAGCGGGGGGGAACAGAGCACATGTGGCGGCGGCTCAGACGGCAAGGCGAAAAGGTGATCCAATCACACCTCGTATCTCGAAATATTAGTGTATATTTTTCATGAATGTGACATGAATGCTTTTAAAACTGAATATACAGAATGCGTACGATATACGGGATAAAATCCAGAACAGAATATGTCGAGTTTGAGATTTTTACCCTAAAGATCACAAACAAACACTAGCTCAGAAACTTGTTGTTGCTTGTCACCATGTCTGCCGAGGTAAAAAGATGTTTTTCTCTTTGTGCTCTTCATTGTCTTATCCTCCTCCTCTTAGGAACTCCTGTTTTACACGATTTAAGCATGCATTTCTGGAAGACTGCAGGATGGTGGCAGTGTAGAGGATTAGCAGCAGCGGAAGCTGCTAAAACATCATCATCAGACCTTCATCAGACCTTGTTTGAGAAGAGTAAATAAGCAGCGCCCCCGTAGGCTCTCCAGGCCCTTCTAGTACAGTAAGTCACAGCTGAGTGCTCCAGAGAATGTTGCTCATCTGCCAGCTGTCGGGGATGGAGGAGGGTCACATGTGCATGGCACTACAAGCCATGAGTTGTCCACGCGCTTCATGTGTCTTTCTCTGAACTGAGTCCACTAACAGAGTCTACAGCACCTTCTGTGGTATTGTTTTGGTGAGCTGAAATGATAAACTATGATCCAGAAAGACATAACTGTGTTGAAATGATTATGTAACATTTATGACAGGCCTAGAGTAATGCAAGACATTAAAATATCCAATATGACAGCAGTGGCCTTCATTTCCCAGAGAGTGTTATCATTAGAAGTACTGTTCACTCTTTGCATCAAGTGCATTGTGTGTGAGAGTTTTACATCTATGTGGATAAAAGAAAGCTCATCATACTTAAACTTTAAGTATAGATGTAACATAAGGTCATCCTGATGATAATGAGGAATTTTGTATGGTAATTTAAGTGTAAGAAATCAAAGACTCAGCAGCAAATGAGGAATAAATCAGGGATCAATGATTAATTCCTGTGAAATTAACTAATTATCTAATTATTAACTTTATTAACAAAAATTAACTAATTATTGTTTTAATGGTCAATTAGTCATAAAATGATGAAAATACTAGATTTAATTTAGCTTCATGATTGTCACAAATCTAGATATTTTCTAAATATGTGACAATTTAGCCTTGGTCAGCATTATTAGTGTCAATTTACCAAACTGTTTCCAGATCACGACAAAAATACCAAAGAATCAACAGAATTATACTTGGTACAACGTGTCACACAGTGAGATTTGATGCTAATGAAATTAAATTAAAGAAATTAATGAAAAATACTTTATTGATTCCAGAGGGAAATTCAAATTGTAGTACTTTATAGTTAATGAAGGGTCTTCACTGTTCTTGTTGGGATAGTGCCATTCACACAGGAGTCCATATAATCCGTCACACACTCAATCAAGCTGTTGATGTCCTCTTCATGAGGACCACAGAGGACACTCCAGTCTGCTGTCTGGAAGCACCATCTCAGAGCATCCTCAGCATCG
>JBAMHV010000025.1:17401674-17421079 GCA_037177535.1 Pseudomugil gertrudae | reverse complement strand
CAGCCAAAGACTCTAACTGACAGTCTCTTTTCGTGCATTAACGAAAAGCACACAGGTGTTATATTAACACACTCCCCGTTTAATGGTCAGTTAACTTCAAACTGTCAGCACACTACCTGTAAATACATTACTGTACACTACTGCATTTTATCTTATGTACATACATGTTCTTTCTTTCTCCCTCTTTATTTTTCAGTTTTTATGTCATCTCAGTTCCTGCTTGTTTTCATATTTCACATGTTTCACATTTCTTTATGTAACTTATGTAGGCACCGGCACATCAAGACAAATTCCTCGTAATGAAAATTACCTGGCAATAAACAAGATTCTGATTCTGATTCTAAAGGATCTACCTGTCAGGCAAGTATACAGCTGAGACATATAAATGCGGCTTGTTTCAAGCTCTTACACTTGAGGCCTGTATGCAGGAATTACCAGAGAGAGGAACATAAACACTAACAGAAACATTGAGGAGTGTAGATCTAATAAGAACTGCACAGTTAGACTTGCAGATCATTGGTCTGTTCACTCAATGCCATATGCCAATCCATGAATTATTGAAGGGAGTAGGAGTGAGGCTTTCTCTCCAATCAGTGCAACAAATCCAGTGCACATTTCTGCCAAGCAGCATCAATCAAACTACAACACCTACTGTAGATAAAGACTCAAGTTATTTAAGATATGAAATTAAAAATGACTTTGCAGCTTTAAAAAAAGGCAAGTTTATTTGTATAGCACCTTTCATGTACAAGACAACTCAAAGTGCTTTACATTGAAACAGAAAAAACATAAAAACCGCAGAAATTATAATAAAATCATAAATTAAATAAAAGTCATTAAAAACATTCATAAGCGCATGAAAAAATAAATGTTTTCAACTTGGCTTAAAGGTTTCTACAGTTGGTGAAAGTTTAATCTCGACCGGCAGTTTGTTCCACATGTTTGCAGCATAACAGCTAAACACTGCTTCTCCATGTTATACTTTATGTGGGTGATTATTTCACAATATAACTTTCATGGCCTCCGAGCTATGGTGTTTGGTAAAGTAATTGCAGATTACTTACAGTAAGCATCACTCAGGGGCGTCTCTAGGACTGAAAGTTAGGGGGCTCGGCCCTCATGAGGTTACACAAAAATATTGCTGCTGTCAGGGAGTGGGGAAGTTATGCAGCCATTTAAAAGTCAGACTTTCTTTCAACCCGTTTTTATTGAAAAAGCATCATTCAAATATTTTTTCTAGCGCATCCATTCTGTGTGGTTTGAGCTGCAATGACCTGCTAAAAAAATCTGTACGTAGTAGCACAGATGCTAACCTTTTTATCAGAAATGCAACAAACCGAATATCATCCATCAGATAAAACAAAGGTCTCTTCTTCTATTAACACTTCTCTATAGTAACATTCTGAGTCAGTTTAGAATCCCCAAAGAACTTTTTTTTATGACTTTTTTTGTTTGTTTCTTTTCCCTGTTTTGGCACAAAAAGAGAAGAAAGCAAACTCCTAAAAAAGGTTACAGTCAAGAGTCCACCAGGAATTACTGCACCATCATTCAGCCTCGTGAAGCCCAGAGCGTATTAATCTAACCAGTCACTGCACTTCAGATGCTTCAATAAGATTCTGGTTTCTCTCACTGTAATTGTATTTTATGCAGAATATGGTGGTGAAATCTGATGAGATACTTTGACAAAATATCAAATTCATTAAGGTAAAAGTCAGCTGTTCACAAAAACAGAGGAATAAATCTGCTCCACTTTACCATTCTAACTATAACATTCTATGAATTAGTAAAATAATTATTAAATCATTTATTTTCCTGCCAGACTGTTCCTCTTCCTAACCTAACCTAGTATGTTAACATTTAAGCCAGTTTTATGGGACAACAAAAGCAAAGAAGTGATATCATGGGATTATTTTGTGTACTTTTTGCCCAGTAGTATGAAGAAACTGTAAATAGACATCTCACCTGAAAAAGGGGATAGTAAACTGCTATATCTATATAAAACAGATGCTAATTTCGCTACTTATGGCAAGAGCAAATCAGCAAGCTGCAGGTTATTTCTGAATGTCTTCAGTTAATCTCATTAATGTGACCAATTGTGTGAGCAGATAAAGAGCGAAACACAAAACAGCAGCATTTTCCTGAGCTCTAAATGGCCAAGTGAGGCAGATTCAGCATTGTTCACCACCTGAGAAACATCAAACGATACAGGGAGTGTTAGCGTGTGCAGAACCAGCCGAGGACGAAGCGGACACGCTGTGGTCTTTGAGATAAGCTTGCTACTGCATGCTTATTGAGCTGATATTAGAGAGGCTGAAATAAATCAAGTGTGTTTAAAGCCTTGTTATCATCTAGCGTGGCATAAATAATGCTCCAAGTCATTAAGCAAAAAGCTGGTTATTTAGAACAAAGTAGACCAAGAATAAAGACTAATATAGATGTCATTTCTTATGAAACTTAAGGTCAGCTTTTCAAACACTTGCAACAACCAGCTCATTTCCTCACAACATGATGACTGTTAGACTAAACTGTTGTGATGATCATGCACTCCACTTACATCAGTTAGAAGCCGAGCCGATTACGCATGTTGGTTGTAGGCTGCCAGGGGAGCTGACGAGAGGGAATTTCTACTTTTAAATTGTATCTGTGTTTAATGTTTTGGCAAGTAGCTGAGAATAAAGTGCATCCAAAGACTGCATCGGTGTGCTCAAAAAGCGGCAAGTGATGGAAAAGCTGTTGCATGCTGCTCTTTCCCTCTTTGGCATCTGTACCAGGCCGACAGGTGGGAAAAGAGTGACGCAGCATTTTTGTGAATGGAAAGGGCCAGATTGGATGGTGTACTCGTAGTGCTGTGAAATCTCTTTCATATGGCACCCTGCATCACAAAGCCTTCTGATAACAGGGAGACAGGCTGCCAGGAAAACAACAATCTGAGTCTATTTCATTTGATCACTGCCACAAAAACACAATTGGCACCTGCCGAGACATCTACTGGGTTGATGCAGAACAATGTACCATATTAACTCCACTACAGGGCTGCAAGCTGATTTGTGACCTGTTATACTGACAGGAAAATGTATTATTTCAGGGTTTTTTCTGCATTCCAGACACTGCAGAAATATATACGCCTAATTTATAAGTCAAATTTAAAATATATTTTCTAAAATGAATTTTTTGTCATAATGTGAATAAAGTTTCATCATCATAGAAAATAGTCAAAAAGCTAAATTCACGTTTGTTACTTTTATTTTCATATGAAGTGGTTATATTAGGTAACCCATCCTGAGAATAAGTTGTAACTTATTAAAAGCAGGGCAGAAAGTTTTAAACCAGGATCAATAAAGTGTTTTTTTTTATTTAATTTTTAAAAGAATATGGAACATTTTTCTGTAACTTTTCTACTTATTTTATGTTATGCTCATTTTAACACATTTTTAGTACTTTAATTGTTACTATATGTGCTAATATCTTTCATTAAATATTACAAACCTGAAATAAAACAAAGATCCTATAAACAGCATTGCTAATTTAGAATTTGATGGTAAATTCATCATTCGGTTTGGTGTTTATGACATCCCAGCTAATGGAATATTTCTCTTTATTCTTCTTTCATCATGACTGGAATTTAGAGACAGACACCAGATTATAGAGACAGCAGTATTCTCATTTAAAAAATACAATGCTGCCTGCAGATTATTAAGACTATCACTGGCCTAATCTAAATAAACCAGTAAATGCATGTAATAAAAAAAACATTGCATTTAACATCACCCCTTCTGCACACCTAGTCCTACCTACTAACTATTTCAGTAAACCAAACGGACTGCAACTCCAAGGACATTGTGGGTAAAAACAATCAAAATAAATAAACACGTAGAACAATAGATGCCTTTTGACCGGAATACATATCTTATGATCAGACGTGTTAGAAAGTGGTAAAAGTTCCCATGAAGTACGGTTCACCCATAACCGCTGTGATCTGATGTGGCGGAAACACAAGGTGTTCTGCATTGGCCAATAGATGAATGATTTTTCTGCCTGGTTATTTGTTTTGTGTGCTTTGTAAATCTGGATGCAGTGCCTGATGCGGTTGGTAACATGTTATGCAAGAGGTCCAATGAGTCTGACAAAGTGCAATGTGGTTATGATACACAGACGGTGGTCTGCTTGGCGTCTCTTACAGTGCCTTTGTGGGCAGCTACACTGTCTTCAGTTGGCCACAACCAGTAGCTCATGTACTTCTGCCAGTTATTCAGGACTGTACCTGCTGTTCCAACAGTCTGTAGAAGCTGGGTTGTGGATGCCTCTACAAAGCCCTGTATCCACCTTCCACTAGCTGGATGAAAGCGGCCCAGCTTCTCTGTCTTGACTTAGCTGCCAGATCAAACTACTTGAGCTGTTTGGGACAGTGAGTTCTATGATGAGGATAGTTTTGGGAGCTGTTGACTACATCACAACACCCTGAGTTCTGTCTATGTGACCTCAGCTGGAAAGACAAGCTGGGTTACCAGGTCAGCTTGCATCTCCAAGTTCTTTCCTGCAGTGGTCAGACATGTTGGTTTTCCTGATGCTCTCCTGGTCATGTAAAAAAAAACAACAACTGAGCAACAGGAAACAGAATTTGCCTTCCCCCTGCTTCCTTCCAGCTTTCCTGCCAACTTCCTCATACCTGATTGTGCCACTGAAAGCACCCCGGTGTTTATGCTACCTTGTATCTAGGCTGTATATGTTGGAGGTTTGCATTAGCTTGGCAGCACAGCGAGCACGTTTCCTCATTTCCAAACCAATGAGGATGTGGGAGAGTGTTTCACACTGCCCTCACAAAACAGCTGAGCTGGCCCAGACTTTGGCAGCAACCCTGAACTGATGAATGTTAAAACCCCCCAACTGTACTGAGTGCAATGGATTATTAGGTGTGAATGCACCCTGAGATAATCAAACATAGGGCTGATATCAGCCAGTTGAAAAAAGTAAAATATCCCAGCATTTCCTTTCCTACCTTTAGGTTTTAGCAGTTTTAGGATGAAATATTTCCTTCAGTCAGTCATTTTCTGACTGAATTAATCCAAATAACGGTTGCGGGAAAGCTGGGTGAGAGGCAGGATACACTCTAAACAGGTTGCCAGTCCATCACAGGGTCAACGCAGAGAGATATGCTCACATTTATTCATATGGAGAATTTAAAATAACAGTACAGTAATAGTACAATTAACTTGCATGTCTTTGGACATGTCCTATAAGGCAGCAGTGCTAACATGGTGTTAAGTTTCAGCCTGTTTCATTTCTACATAACTTTAACACTGACTGAAATATTCAAACAGCCAAGCTGCTGGGTAGGTGCAATGTGGGGTCACTGGTGGTTCAGAAAGCATTATGGGGTATCTTTTTGCAAAAAATAAACAGGCATCTAAAAAACTTATGAATTATTCAGTCAACTTCTGAAATGAAAAATACATGTTAGCATGTCTCTTAGCATTTATTGTTTTTCTTTGGGGTTTACTTTGGATTAGGTTTGTTTTTTTTTTTTACTTATTTTGGTTTGTGAGTTCAAGAGTTCAGTATCTACAAAGAAAAAAGAGAACACACAATGCATTAGCTTAAAACACATAACTGAGCTTCTACATATTTTTGACTGGACTGTCTGGTTCCTGTATCTTGCAAAATTAAGTCAGAGCAGAATGGGCAGTCTGGTTAGAGACCATAGAAAGGCAACAGGAAGCCAAATAAGCACTGGTTCCAACAAAGATATGCACAATATCATCTCTGAACACACAACACGTCCTGGAAGCAGATGTTCTACAGCAGCAGAAAGAAGGGGGGGGGGGGCCTCTTTAAATCTGCTAATAACACCACAATGATGGCACTGAGCAGTGATGATGATATAGCACACAGAGATGAGGTCCACAGGTAGGTGGGTTTGTGGTATGACATCCTCAACACCTCCGGTGCCAAAGTCCAGGGGCTTCATTTATAAAGCTTGCTTATGCCCAATCTGGCCTGAAAAATGCCTACATTTTTCTAAGCAAAGTTTGGGATTTATAAAAAGAACCTCGTTGGAGAAAAGTGCGCACCGCTGTGCCAAATTTGGACCTTCCGTGTAACAATTTGGAGAGAGAAAACTGGTGGCAAGATAATACATTTAAGCCACATTAAACCATGTTTGTTATCATTCACATCACACAGGATGGAAGATTGTTTAAGGACCACAAAGATTTCCTGGCCTATGATGATGACTGACTGATAAGCAGATTTAGATTGATTCCTTTTGATTGTTACACCACAATTATGACCCGCAAACAGGATCTCTTGACCTGTCTCCACCACACCAAGTACCAATTTCAGTCTGTGAAAAGTCACGTTTAAGTGCCCTTTGAGTTGCCATAATTGAACATAAAACGCCACAGACACAGACACTTTGCATTGACCGTGTGTGGTAGAAAGTGGGTGTGTAGGGACGGGATGTGAACCACATTTTGGGAAGGGTGTGATTTATAAAGTTGTTTGTCGTGCGCACTTGTGCATAAGCAGAGATTTTTTAAATCAGACTTTTATTTTGGCGCAGCAAAGTTTTATCAACTGGTCAGCTTTTCAAACACTCATTGACTTTAGGAGGAGGATGCCTGACCTGCAGCCCATCTCCTTGGTGCAGGGGAAGGTGGAAACGTTCCCAGTGTGCATTGCCAGTGAAAGTCAAACACGTTTCCAGTTCTGAAAAAGCAGCTCAGGCTCAGCAGCACCTCCACTTTCTGAGGATCCTCAAGATCAAGATCTACCTGAAAAGGGACATGTTGACTACAGCCTACTGCTCCTCTATGAAGGCTCCTCTGACTCTGCATGATTGCCAAGCTGCACCAATGTACACAAGAGGACACTACAAAAGATAATTAGCATAATAAATCATTTGTCACCTTCTCCCATCCCTGGATTACGTCTATAGTACTATAGCACCAAGTCATTTGTTGGGCAAATGACCATATTTGAGTGCTTAATTTGACTTACAAAATGCTTTTGCATGCTAGTCCATAAAATCATAGAACTAAACTGAGTACTGTAATATAGTCCAATGTTATAACACTCCTTTCAATAGTATTTCAATGTGTGGCCAGTAAAGCACAAACCACATCAAGTGTTTGACCTGCCTTCTGACAGTATTTGTTCTTTTTCAAATTTGTTGAACATCCCACCACATGCTAATAAGGTTAATTAGCATGAAGACGTCATTTCAGAGGTTATTGTCTGGGGATAAAATTAGGCTGGTGGTTCACCACTCTTTGAGCATTCATAATCAACTCACTTAAATAGTCATTTATAAAAGATATAGAAGATCTTTGCACTCTTCAGGCTTTCAGACAGCTGGACTAAAAACAGGAAATCACATGTAGTTTCTCTGCATCTTTATTTTAGCCAACCGGTAGGCACAACACTCAAATAGCACACAATAGTGAAGCCACCCTTTCTTTCTAAATTTAGACCATGTAGAATGGATGAAAAGAGAGGAAAAGTTAAAGTGTAAATAAAGTGTATTCATTACAGTAGACAGTAATATAATGGTTAAATGTGATATGTGCATATAGAGTTAATGCCTGTTAGAGCTAGTAACTTCAGTCGCCATTCACTTCCTGTGATGTTGCTTTTACTGTTGTCCACTTAGTCAAGCTTAAATTTATCAAAAAAGAAGGAAAAAAATCACGTAACTTCCATTTCACTTCTATTGCGGTGCATTGTGCCTTTTGTGTTCATGTTGCACTTGTGTGAGGTTTCTTGCTTATTTCAGCAAAACAATACCAAATCGCATACAACAGCATCGTGGCTCCATCCAAAAAAAGGAGTCTTCACTGAGCTACCGCCCACTGACAGCACAATGACTCTTTAAAACGCAGCCAATGACACCTGTTGAGGCTGAAGTGCTTTATGAGGAGAATTATTAGTGTTGTAATAGGAAGAGAAAATGCAAAACAGGTTTTAAAACATGTTGCATGTCGCAGGTGTATGGGAACACAGCGGTATCTGTAAACATGTATAAGTATAGGAAGGAGAAATCTTCCAGTCAGACAACAGCTTGCTGCACAATGCTGGTAACTACTATTTGAAGGAAGCAAACTAGAGGTGATTTATCAAATGTACTTTTAGTTTGCACTATGCACTTTATTATCATCTGAAATGGAGCTGCAGGTGTGATCCTGAGAAATGACCACATTCAGTCTGTTACACTTCTGACACTTAAAATCTGTGTACGGTATGGTCTGTTTTTCCTTCTGAGAGCAAAAGCACATCTTAAATCTGGAATTTTAAAGCCAGTGTTATCTAAAGACATGCTGTTGAGAAAGGGGGATTGGTCCAAATGTACAGAATGTCTGTAAATAATCACATTACAAGGATTAAATCAGCACTTCAATGTGAGAGGCATGAGCGGCAAAGTTGGGTAGAAAGTTCAAGCCAAACTTTTCCCCCACCTGTGTGTAGAATTCTGTCTTTGTCTAAAAAGCAAGCCTGCATAGTCATGAAAGGATGAGAGGACCGCATGTAAACTCTTGCATCGCCTATAGTCCCCTGCAGCAAGGTCGTGTGAATCGATAGCAATTGAATAAGAGCACACACGGCGAGGTGAACCAGGTTGGGCCTTGTTTGAAATGCTGGTCACTCAGCTGCATTTTACTGTCCTCATTAGGAAAGGTCTAATAATACTCTAACCAAAGCTGTAAAAGTTGCCCTTTACTATCATTTAATAGACATAAAAACTGCTACAAGTTGCTCTGCTTTGCCATGTCAGGGCAATAAACACTGTGTTTACTCACATCACTCCTTTTAAATGTAAAAGCACCCTGACTTTTACACATTGTGTCCCAGAGTTTCATGCTGATGCAAATGTTCTTTCTTTATCGTCCAGGTTGCAAACATTCATATCAATCACAATGTGGAGGAGGAAGAGCTGGAATCCTCTGAAACATACCACGGCTGTGTGCAGTGCTGCTGCACTCATGAATTTATTTGTTTAAAAAAAAAGTATGGATGAATGCAGAGATCATCTTACTGCTCACCTCCTTAAACCTGTGTAATAACCGGTAATAGTGTTGTTATAGGAGGGGCAGCTGTTCTTCATATGACAGCTCCTCCACATTTGTCATTAACGCACACAGGCATGTCAGGCGGCCTGACTGCGGCGCTCTGCGCGTCTTTACGCCGCGTAACAACTCCTCCCCATCCTCTGAAATGATAATTGGGGAGAATCCTTGGCTATTGTCTCAAGTGCATTACATCATGCCAGCCTCTCAGTCTGAATCCCGCCCCCCTTTAACTCTCTCCACTGTGTGACAGCCGGCTGTGTGTGTTTTTCTCTTTTCTCCCGCAGCGCATCACAATGTCAACCACACACACACACACACACACATGCACCATATTTACAGGTTATATGGAGTAAAATTCCAATTCATCCAGTGTCACCAATGGTCCGGAGTTGGGGGGTGATAAGAGAGGGAGGAGGGGGTGGGGGCAGCATGGCAGAAAATCACCTTCAGCCCACAGGAATGGGGCAATGTAGGTCACCGCGATACCGGAGGCAACAGTGTGCATACTCACTATGTATCCCTTCACTATCACAAGAGGCTCCGGCGGCGGATCAATGACGGCTGCAGTCTCCGGGAGCTCGCGCATCAAGCGGACGATCTGGGGAGGGCTTGTTCAGAGCGCGCGGGCAGCGACGCCGTTGATCCAGCGGTGGAGGTGCGGCTGGTCCCCGCCGCGGGCATGATCCAAAACCCAGGCAGCAGGAATGATCGCCAAATTAGCCGCGTCGGGCAATGACATTTGATTTCCGGGGTCAAACGCGCGCACAGGCACGCGCACGCACGCACTCACACCGGTGAGGGGGAAATTATGGCATGCTACAAATTCTGCTGTGATAAACGGAGCTGGAAAAGACCATTGTGGGGAAGGATGGAGGGGGGGCGCGGGGAGTCTTAAAGTTGCAGCTGTGCTATTCTTCATCTTCCCCTCACATTTAATAGCCAATAATAAGAATAAAAATGAGAATAATAATAATAATCAGCTTTAGCTGTAAAATAATTCAAAATACTAATTAAATCATTTATTTACAGATCAAACATTTTCTTAAAGATAATCTAGATAAGCATAAATCTACAGTTAAGCTCCTGGAACATTCAGATTTTTTGCTTTATTCCTGAAAATAACCACCTGAAGCTGTGTTCACCCTCTCCTGCCTCACATGGTCTCTGCCACGTTTCCAAATATGTCATGTTTCCTGATTCATTTTTGTACAAATATTTAGAGAATGCTGATCGAGTTTGAATTAAACCACATGGAAGGTTAATTTCCATGTTAAATAGTAAAATAAAATAAAAATGCATTTGTGACATAAGCTGAGCTGATATTAGGATCAATCCAAATATCAATAATATTGATACAAAGCTGGTATTGGTATCGTTCAGTATCATTGTGATGGGATCTGTTTTTTTCTTGCATATGTCTTTGGGGGTTAAATGTAAAAAAGTGTAAATGAGGGCCAGTAGTAGGTTCTCACCACCAGACTTTATCATTTCTCAAAAAATTGTGTGATAAAAAGAAACTTATTTTATTATTTTGTTCCATTCTCAGTTTGTTGATAATAAAATTTATTATTTGACATAAATCTTGAAAATCGTTTTCCTATTATCATAATCATGACCAATAATGACAGTAAAAAATTAAATAATTGTGAAATTTCAACCAAAAGGCATCATAGTCTATACCTAACCTAGACTTATTGGTATTGGACCGATAGCAAAATGTGCGGTGTTGCCCTTGTTGGCTCAGTAAAGAACTGAAATATGTTGTGATTTGTGCATTATAGCATAGTATATATTTTCTTGGTTTGCTCCTTTGTTTTTCAGTCCATAACCACACTTCCCCCCGTTTTCCAATAACTTAATGTAAAACATAAAAAACGTAGCGTGTTCCTTTATTGTAACAAAGCTTCTTCATAATAAACCCGATGCAAAGCTGATTTATTTCTCCTTTAGATTGAGTTTTCTTTGTATGGAAAATTTATTTGTTGCATGAGAAGAAGCAGAGTTGAGCACATGGGATGTTTCCATTGAAATCTTTTATTTATTTGTTTCTTTAATGACAAAAAGCATTGGATTGGCAGTTGGTGTAATTTATATTTATTCAGCATTGTATGAATGTTGGTAGACTTCAGTCCCAGGCTGTGGAGATAAGCAATTTCCTCTGGTCTCTCTGAAAAGGTCTTCTCGTGGTGTCTTCTTGGGACACCCACTTTGAGCTCTGTATCTGACATCCCCATTATTCACAGTGGAAACCTAGAAAGCAACTCTAAGTAATTTCTCTGGTTTGGCTTCACAGGAAATAACGCACTGAAATGTCACCAACTGCTGTATCCACACTCAATCTTGTTCATATGAACCAATTTCCTCCTTTAAGGTTTATCTGGCACCTTTGTGACTGAAATATGTGATGTAAGAAATGCAGTTTTCTTTATCTTTTGCTGCATTTAGCGTATTTTCTGATAATTAGTGGCTTAAAGAAGCAGTCCAGGATGTAATGGTCCCTCTGGGTTTAAGTGGAAAACATTAACTGAATTGAATTTGACCAGATTCTTCTAATAACCTTCAACTGCACATCAAACTGCTGAGAGAGTAACACCTTTTTATCAGCTTATCAAATATTAAAGCCCCTCATATTATGACTGAAGGTCACTGAGACTAGGTTCATTTTCATCCACAATGCAGGCATTCTGGAGAAGTGCAGCATAAATATAACACCCACCCAATATTTACTGTTAGCACAAGCCTGCTGTGTTCATTTTCAACCTGACATCACTTTATTGCTCAGCTTGATATTCCTTGGATGGATACGTTTTGATGTGTCTGTTGTGGTACAGAATTTCCTTGAAAGACAGAGTAAGAGCTCTGCAAACAAACAGCCATCCAGTGAGGGACGTTAGAGCTTCATGGCACGTAGAGGATTTTTTTATGGAATACATAATTAAAGTTCAAATTGAATCAAACTCCCTCTTCATGCCACGTAAACACATGTTGACATCCTTTTTTGGCTGTTGTTGGGCTCCTCTACATATATCTGTCCTTCATCTTTGTCCCAGCAGCAGCAAAAGGATCTGTTAAAGGTTTTTGTCCTTGCAGCCGCTTTCATTCCTGCCCCTGTCCATGGTGCTGAAACCTGGATGCTTTTGTGTATGTGTGGCTCTGCGTTGCAGCACGTGACAGACTATTGTGAGGCTAACAACATTAATATTGAAGAAAAATCACCTCTAAACATCTGTTTGCTGGTGTTTCAGCTCATCTGGAAGCTGGTTTCTTCTTCCCACCTCACAGCTCCCTCTCACTGCATCCTTGTTCGGTGTTTTCTCTCTCCATTTCTGATAAATTGTCTTTTATATCTTGGTAAAGGCTTTTGAATCCTTCCTTTTTCTCTTTCTCCTGTTTGTTTCCTTCTGTGTGATAAATTAGCAAAACAAACAAAGAGCTAAGCTTTATGGTAACGAGCAGAGAGGGAAAAAACCCTTCTGCTCAAGGCTTTTTAAATGTAGCGGGAGAAGTTCGGTCATACAGTGAGATAATTCACGGATGAATGGTGATCATTCCTAGTGGCCATTAAAGTGACCACAATATGATCTAACTGTCTGTTTATGATGCAGCTGACTGCTCATATTGCATCCCACCCAGGATATTGACCCGCTATGTATCTGCTCTGCCACCACGCTCTCATATTGCTCAGTGGTTCCATATTAATTTCCCCGGAGGTCTCTGCATAAGCTGGTGCATATGAATAGTGGTAATGCAGCCAGGTGATGAATATGAAAACCCTGTCATATCTGAATGTCTTGGAGCTAACGAGAATCACATATACTGACTGTTTCTTTTCTCAAAGGCAGCTGCAGAGGCCAAGCTGTGGCTTCCACTGATGATGCTTTCATTGAATGTGATGCTAAAACCAGCATCAGTTAAGAAACAATGATTAAAGTGATAAAGAAATCAAGAGGAAGCTATTAAAAGATAGCTATATATAGAAGAGACCTGTGATGCTGCTCAAACACTTAGCTCATGCAAATCTCACATCAGAATCTCTGCCATCTCGAAGGTGAAGAAGCTGAGGTCCTCAGAGACAATTTAAATAACACACGCATGCACTTATCTGGCTGCAGAAACGCTGAGCCAAATATTTGCTTAGGACGGCGCAAAAACGTTGCACTAAATGTAACTTTAAGACACACAGCAGGGGCTGGGGAACAGCTCCCGTAAGCCGGATGGAAAATTGTGGGTGTATTGTTTTGCAGGGATCTGCTTCTCCTGGTTGTTTCGCCACAGATCAAAGCAAATGTGCATTTCAAGCTTGACACTTTTCACTGCTGTTAACACATTTTTTCTTTGTTTAGTTCTCTGCTACATCACAGTTTGACAGTCCATCACCTCTGCCTGCATTCTGCTGTTGCTATTCCTCAGGGTTCTATAAATGTATCTCATGGTTGCCCCTCCCGAAATAAAAACACCCAGAAGAAGACATTAGCCTGTGCAAAGGAGGAGTTGCCAGAGGGCTGCTGTCTCCCTGACATTCCCTAACCTCTGAATCCTGTCCCAGCATCACAAATAAAGCAGTCTGCAAACCTGCTGCTAGCTTGATACGCTGATAACAGATGAGTTTGGGGCGGAGTGTGAGAGAAGCAGAACTGAGAGGGATTAAAAGGTGATTGGTATCATGTAAGTCTTTCTATCTACATGACTTGCCCACTGAGGAAACAGTGTTATTGCGCCTAATCGCACATTCCCCCTGCCTGTCGAGGTGAAGCGATACAGAAGCTCCACGCCAGCGTTGAGCTCTGTGATATGCATGCAGCAATAAAAAATGTTTTAATCAATAAAACTGTTTATAATGTAGGGATTTAGATATGAAAAACTGCTAAATGAAAGAGTTCTGAGTGTGATTCTTTTGAAGTAGTAGAATTATTTGAATGTGTTTTGCATAATTTGAGATGCTTATTTAAACACAAGATTACTTATATTGTATTTTGTGTTTGTTGTGATTCATGTGTTTTTTTAAGACTCCTTTTCTCACACCAGTTATACTTTCATATGTGGTCATGTGGCTGTTAATACATTGCACAGGTGACCTTTCATCTCTAAAAGTAAGTATACACAATGGGTATCCTTCCAAATGGGGTGTTTCAAGAATAGACAAGGTTAGCCCATTATTAAACATACCATATTTCATTTATCTTTCACACACATGCAAACTAACATACACCAATGCTCAGTATAGATGTGCTGCGTTGTCTTGTGTTCAACCTCTGACAGGTGGTTGTAGTTTTTTTGCTTGTTCGCAACTTTACAAAAAACTAGTAGACATATTTTTATCTGCCACGTCTTTTTCTGAGAACGAGTCTTGCTCTAAACCAGATTCTATTAATGCTGGGAGAGATCCAGATCATCATCTGGATCCAGGAAAGTTTTCATTGTCTCATTGTGAGACAGGAGCATTTTCAGTATACTGTATATGCATATAACTCTACAATAAATGGGAAAATTAAGGAGGCGTTCCCAACAGGTTTTACAGGATAGATAGATGTGGATCCTGAAACATTTTGGATACTATCATCCAGAACAAGAACAACTTTTCATCATTGCAAGAGAACAAATAAAGATAGAAACATGCAAAAAACAATAAATAAATCCAAGACACTGTGGATTTATTATCAGCGTATGCAGGAATCTCCTGGTGGATCCATAGAAAATGAATGTAGGACTAGAACATAGAGTGCAAATTACTGTATGGGTGGAAATGAGCTGCTTGTGGGAGGTTTGCGCTCTCACAGAGCTTTTTAAGTTATCAGTTTTTCATTTTGTTGGTGCTGTTTATGATTGTCTGCTTCTGTTTCCTGACAGGAGCTGTAGGATGATTCCATTCCCTTACCAGTGTTGTAGTTGGTGAGCTGGCGTTTTAGTTTGCCTTTTATACACCCTTCTTTCTAGAAAGCCTCAATTTAATACTTAAACAATGACTGTTCTTTGTCACAAAATCACAGCACACAATTATTTTAAAAATTACTGTATAAAAAAACGGCTGCACGGTGGCGCAGCTGGTTAGCTCTGTGGCCTCACAGCAAGAAGGTTGCCGGTTTGAGCCCCAGTGTGTGCGGGGCTCCAACTGGGATCCTTTCTGTGTGGAGTTTGCATGTTCTCCCCGTGTTAGCGTGGGTTCTCTCCGTGTTAGCGTGGGTTCTCTCTGGGTACTCCGGCTTCCTCCCACAGTCCAAAGACATGCACCTCGGGGATAGGCTGATTGGAGACTCTAAATTGCCCATAGGAGTGAGTGTGAGTGTGTATGGTTGTCTGTCTATCTGTGTTGGCTCTGGATGGACTGGCGACCTGTCCAGGGTGTTGACAGCTGGGACCCACTCCCCCCCGCTTGCCCACGACCCCGCTCTGGGATCAAGCGGTAGAAAATGGATGGATGGATAAAAAAACAAGTGAAAATATGCAATAATAATATTGCTGTATTATTTTGAATATATATAAAAACATTAAAAATATTTTTTAAATTGAATGAATGGAATAAATTAACCATCTTAGATGATTTACAATAAAACACGACCTAAAGTGAATCATTTTTTCATTTGATTATTCCATTTATTTATTCATTTCTTTATAATTTATAGTTTATTTCTGAATAATGCATTAACTATTCATGCATTTTTAGCTCTTGTTTCACCAAATAAACACTGTTTAGAGCTGCAAAGTCTATTTGACGTTTAGAAATGTGTGAATTTATACGTGCCACATAAAGATGTCCCGAGCTCCTTCATTCAAACAAATAAAACAAACACTTTAGAACTGCTGGTGATTCATGGTGCTGTGAGGCTTGACTTGACGTATAACAGCTTATTCCATAACAATCACAACACCACCATCATCAGCTCCACTTCCTGTGATTCATTCATCTTTTTAGCATTCACTATTGCTAAATAAGCACCAGAAAAATTATGGCCACCTTTACATTTACAACTCTGCAGCCAGTTCCTGCTATTACAGTCACACTCTGTGGCAGCGACAGCATGGAAAATGTGTCTAACATGAATGTTAATCTGTTAATAAAGAGTAATCCAGTGTGCAGAGACTCCACACTGTAATTTCACTAAGGATGAACAGATTGCTGATGAGCAGTTTTCATTTAAGTAATATATTCTTAGATCCAGCCTGCAAATACGATTCGACTTTCAGATGGACTGTTGAGATACTCATGTTTGTGAGTATAAGCAGAATGTATTATGTTTTATTCGTTGTGCTACCTCAAGTGAATTACAGAACAAAATATTGATAAAAACAAAAAAGTTAAACTCATAAAATGAAGTTCAGAAAGAGCTGATAGAAACAAGAAAACAGCTGAAAGAGCTCATCTTCACACTGGGAGCTTTAAAAAACTTTTTCTATTTGTGCTTTTCTTTATCCCTTTATCTGTATACATTTCTTTACAGCTGTATCTGTTATAATTTTCTTGTCCAACTTTGGGCTCTTGAGCATTGCCCAGATTGCCCAGAACAGCACTCAAAGCATCTCTAGATGCAGTGGAATGAGAGATTGTCATCATGATGAGGTGTAACGAGAGATTCTCATCATGGATGTGCAGCAACTGTGTGATGCTTCATGATATGGAGCAAAATCTCTTACCTCAAACCGTTGCTGAATGTATTACATCAGGAGTTCCTTAAATTTCATTTTCATAATCTTCAAAAAACCAAATTAAAAGAGTGACCTGATCAACCTGCCAGCTGCACCTGTTTGACCATAAATTAGCAACTGATAAATAATTAAATTTATACAATCAAGTGCAATAAATGGAACAATTTAATATAGTTCCAAATGGATAAAAGACCTCCAGTGTGACACTGGCCAAGTGGACCTGATAAACTGGATGATTTGCACACACTCTGTGATTATCCTCTTAAAATGACGGCATGCAAACAACAGAATCATGAAATCCATCTTTGACCAAGTCATAGGTGTGTGTCCAACCTCCCAGGTCACTGATATCATGGAGGAAGACAAACAGAGCTCCTGAAGCCATTAAGTATTAATCAAGCCGGCTCCTTGACAATTCCATTTTTATTCATGGTAGAGTGAACGTGAGCCAGGAGGAGGAGTGTGGTGTATCACTGTGTGGAGAGGCAGCCCTGCATTTAAATGCAACAGACATCGAAGACGACAGCCGCCCCTGGCACAATGTCGTGTTCATCAGGAACAATTACAGTCTCATATGGTACAATATTTCTGTTCAAACTCTAGTTTTGATCCTTCTACTCTTTCTGCAGCAGTACATCAAGTTACTGTGACAAGAGGTCTGTTCTTGTTTTAAATGCATCAAAGAGACTCTGCTAGTGGAAATAAATGCACAAAATAAAACATCTTCAATTAGTTTGAAATATTCTCTAATATGAAACAAAGTGTAGACAAATAAATCAATACAAGTGAATGTAAGTATATCCTATGTCTTTTTTTGTTATAAAAAGTACTAGCACATTCAGTTTGCACAGAAATAAAAGACCGTTTAAGAATATGATTCTGAATTATTATATCCTGCAGATGAGAACGCGTAGTTAGCTAAATGAAGGCAAATAAAGCTGCCAGCAGATCAGCAAATCTGCATCTTTAGGTTAGTCTAAGTTCAGTTTAACTCTGCAAGACAAACTAAAAATATAGACACAACAAAACAGCGAAACTGACAGTTTCTTAGCAACATCTGTGTTGGTAGACCTTTCAAAAATGAAGATTCATGAGTCCTCTCTGTATCTGAGATATATCACACAGATTTACTGGAAAAAGATCTGCTGTCATCCCGGTTAAGCACATGGTGACAGATAGGGGAACAAAATGACAGAGAATGCATGACTCCACTTTGGATCAATGAGCTGATAGGGTTAGAAGCCTCCTACAAAGACGGCATTTGTTTTGATACTGGTTCTCAGAACAGTGATGCATTACTTGTGCTCCTCCGAAGGAGCCATTAAAAGGTGGCCATAGCTAGAAATGATTCACAGAGCACAGGGATGTGCTTTCTAATGGGTGCATTTACTATCCTATCTACAGATGCATAATCTGAAGCAAATGGACTCAGGTGTGTATTTATTAGGTAATGATGAACACTGCAGGGCTGTTTTGTCCTTTATCGTGCATCACGTCACTGATGGAGAGCCTGTGCATGTCTCACATCTGTCTGGTGAGAAGAGCAGCAGTGGGATTTGCAGCTTTTCCTCCTTGGCTTTCAGGATGGAGCACGGCGAAGGTTACATGAGATAAATCTGGAAAATCTTCCCAAACAACCTCTAGTTAACGTTACCGCCTCTCTGCAGGCGGGGTCCTGCATCTCTTCCTCTCCTTGGAGTGAATGACACTGAAGCAAAATCAATTGAATTGGAGGACAACTCTCTTTCTATCTTTTATGTGTCAAGGAGAGAACTCCTGTTGCATCCGGTCCTGATTGGTCGAGCAGGGTCCCAGTTGCCAGGCAACCATCTAGTGTATGGGGCCTTGCTGACAGACAGCTGCTAATGAAGCAGGGCAGTAGACGGAGAGAGCACACAGCAAAAAAAAAAGGCAATTCAACCTCTCCTTTCCTTGCCTTACATCTCCCTGGGACCTGCTTCTATGGATGCACAAATACTCATGCACATCTATAGCCTCTAATTTACTTTCTTCCTGCATGAAGAGTCCTCCCACAGGGGCCACAGTCGACTGTCTGAATGCAGTCATGCCTCGGAAAGCTTCCACCTCATGCACCATCCCCCTCTACACCAAGTGACTAATATTTATACAGCAAAGGAAGGCAAGGAATACGTAAGCACTAAAGGTACTCGCAAGGCTTCAGCGAAAACAAGCAAAGCCTTTTCTTATTTTGGGAATGTAAGTGTAAAGACACAGATGGCATCCACGCAAACACCACAACCACGACTGCTGTGCATGAGTCACGCTCAGGTCACACATACAGATCCTGCACAGTCCCACCCAATCTGTCTGAGCACACTGGAAAGTCATTGGAAACAGCAGGTAGAGTCATGCATCTTTATTTATCTGCAAATGCTACGCTCCGCCACGCTGCAATATCCGCCAGCTGCGACGTGTGTGGATTTGAATGTTAAGTTCTTGTAATTAAGCAATGCGATACTTCACCTTCTTGTTTCACTGCTGACATGTTGCTGAACATGTCAGGGTGCCTCATAAAATGCACCATTTATTTGCTCAGAATCTACTCTCAGTGTGTTTATCTGCAGAGCCATTTAACAGCTAGCGGATGAGTGGTGCAGAGCTACATATGAGGTGCCGTATAGGCCAAAATCTACTTTTTACTCTCACACACAGCGCTGAAATTCTGCACATACTACTATAAT
>JBAMHV010000025.1:17331332-17363015 GCA_037177535.1 Pseudomugil gertrudae | reverse complement strand
CTATCTATCTATCTATCTATCTATCTATCTATCTATCTATCTATCTATCTATCTATCTATCTATCTATCTATCTTAATATATATATATATATATATATATTTATATATATATATATATATAGCTCAAGAGCACACCTTCTCAGGTGGTGGCCTTTGAGACAGTTACGCCCATTTATCAGTTAAATGTTCATGCAGTGCACCTGTGTGATCTGTGATGATGAAGAAGGATGCAGTATATTTTGTTTGTTAACTGTACTTTCAATTTTTCAGGTAAACCCACAGTTCAGCTGCACAGTTGCACCTGCCCCTCCTTTAAGAAGAGGTAGGAGGAGATGCCAATCTGCTACAAGCATCCTTGACAGCTGCAGTCAGCTGTCCAGAAAAAACAGCGTGTGCAAATTCCCTACCTTATCATTTCGAACTGGGTCAAAAGACCAGGGTCATAAACTAAACAGTGCACGGACAAAAAGGGGTGCAGACTGTACTGCTGTGACTGATATCAGAAATCAACCTCGAGGATCGCATCAAAATGAAAGGATACTTTTGAGACAGTGTACAATTGCAACAAGGAGACAGTTGGCACAAAGCAGAGAAAGAAACACTGAACCCTTTGCTGCTGCATCCCACAGATTTGAAGTACCTGAAATGCCATCTATTGAAGTGACTGAGAGAAACAGAATTCCAGCAGATGGCGCTTCAACACCTACTTCTAATGATTTTGGCACCACTGAGGTCAGCAGTGTTGACCCACCACCTGATGTGGGAACTCCAAAAATAAGGCATGAAGGGAGCAGTTGTCTCTCCTCTCCATCTGTACATTTTCTACTGGCTCAGTCATGTTCCCCTCCCTGTAATCAGCCACTTGATATTTTGGTTCCTGACACACCAGAGAGGGATTATGGGGTGAAAGTGACATGGAGGAGAAGAAGGGGTCTCATGTTTATGTTAAAGGAGAGAGGGCATCTTTCTGAGTCAGCTACACTAATTAATAGTATAACTAATTAATAAATTATGTTGTTAATCAAAGACAATTATTACATTTACATGGAGAAAGTTGAGAACTACATAACTTGTATCACAAACTCCGAAATCAAGCCCAAATAAACCTGAGTCAGCGGTATCAGAAAAGCAAGGGTAAGCTGAGGGATCACGTTTAATGGATATGCTGTGTATCTGAAGCATCTCATCATTCAACTATGCTGCAAAGTGTGAAATAAAAGCATTAAGCGAAAGGAAAATATGTGGTCATTGGTTTCTATTACTGTATATTGCTTGACAATATTACTCAGTGTAAAAATCATAATGTATGCATTACAAGTCACTACATTCGACACATTTTTAAGGCTACAATAGTTTTTTTCTTTGATCGTGACTCGACTCCTCTGAATTATGTGTGGCACATTTCATGGTGGAATAAAAAAATCAATCGACGCCTCCACGCTACCTCACTATCAAACATCTACCAATAACATTCCACCTAAACACACAACGGACCAATAGCAACGCCCGTTCTTCGTTTGCTCGGTAACTAAGGACAGAGTAACAAAGTTCTACGCTACCGCGTCCACGAAAAGAGCCCTACGTCTCACGAGGGTTTTTCCTTAGCAACCGTGGATAAACATGAGTTACTACAGCATAAGGTGAGGAAAATATAACATTAATTGCTTCTGTTCTGTTTTGCCGACTGCTGAGTGAGGAACGGAGTCGTGCAGTTACCATTTTGTTTGGGAAAACTTAACTCTCGCCCACAACTTTTATTAAAGCAGCATTGCATACAGTGGAGGCTGGGATGTGGCAGCTAGCGTTAGCTTCTAACGGTACTAAGCTAGCCACAACAAATAACAGCTGGTATTAAAAGTCAAGTTATAGTTCATATCTGAGTTTGATTGAATTAGACACATATTTTACTCAATGCAAGACAATCTTACAAAGCTAAAAGTCGAAGTATACGCGCAAAATTGCTGCAGACATTACTGACGAGCTAAGCGAAAAGGGAACATTAAAACGTTATCTATCAATGTTTAGATGTATCTTTTATTGTCTTCGGGTGGATTAATCACTTTAGAGAAGCTACAAGTAAGCTTATATGTTACCACCATCCATACATACTTCACATTTTTACTTAGATCTGTCTGGAGTACTTTCTTTTTTTTCTTTTGTAAATGCACCCATTGTTTACGCTGAACTTGCTACCTCTAACCTAAAAATGTTCTTTGTTATGGTGTAAGAAAAAATGTAAACGATATTTTATTGTTTATTACATATTTGTATCTAACATTAACAACTGCAAGCAGAGTTGTTTTTGGATGATCTGTACAAGCACAAACAGCTTCCTCAGATTTCTCACTAAAACATTTGTGGAAGACTTGTCTTCACATGCCCCCCCTCCCCCTCCCCTTTTTAATTCTTTTGTGTTAAAGAGAAAACATCATGAAATATGTAGTTCATCATAGCCTATTGAGATGGGCCAAACAGACAAATAAATAATAAAGCATACAAAACAGTCTGCAAATGCAAGAAACTTACAATTGATCTCAGTATAATCCAATCATGCTTAAAACTTTTTCCTTTGTATGTAGTTTTCTTACCATGTAACTGCAAATTGGAGTAAGCAGAGTATTTGCATTTGTGTGCACAGTGAAAGCTACGAGAAGTGAGCTTTGATTTTTCCTTGCAGATAAAGATCGAAGTTACCACCACCCTTTCCTGTTTCACTGCCAGTCTGATTATTTGATTGTAATCCATTTGTAAACAAGGGCTGTCACCTGTAAAGAATGGACACGCAGCAGTAAATCTTTTTTATGTTACAGCCTTTTTTTTTCTTTCAACACTACATTAAGTCATGGTGTGATAGATGACAGGTGTTAAAAACCTTCCTCTGATATTTTGCTCTATATCGATATGATAGTATCACATTTCTGCACATCCATGAAGAGAATCTACCACATCCTACCACATCTAAAGTTGCTCTATTGGATGTAGATCTGATGACTGTGGAGGCCTTTGGAGTACAGTGACCTGTTGAAGAAAGCAGATGGAGATAATGTGAGCTTTGTGACACGGTACTTTATACTGCTAAGAAGATGCTACACTGGGCTCATAAAGGGGTGGACATGGTCAGCAACAATACTCAGGAAGGCTGTGGTGGTTACACCATGTCATGTTGGTACAAAGGAGTCCAAAGTGGGGCAAGAAAACATTCCCCACATCGTTATCACAAAGCCTGAAGTGTTGTTCCAGGGTAGGATAGAGCCATGTTTTCATGATGTTTCCAGCAAATCATCTAAATGTGGAGGTAAAATAGAGCCTCACCAGGGCAGGCAATGTTTTTCCATCTTCTATCGTCCAGTTTTGGTGAGTGTGTGGGAATTGTAGCCGCAGTTTCTTCTTCTTAGCTGACAGGAGCGGCCTCCAGTGTGGTCTTCTGCTGCTGTAGAACATCTGCTTCATGGTTGGACATGTTCAGAGATGGTGTTTGCGTTGGTTGGCACAGTTAGTACAGTTTCTGTTGCCTTTCTTTAATCTCCAACAAGTCTTTGGCTATTTTCTCTTTCAGAACATTCTCTGTAAGTCCTAGAAATCATGTCTACATGACTAAATGCATTGAGTTGCTGCCACGTTAGTTGCTAATTAAAATTTATGATAAAAATATGGACAGGTCCTAATAAAGATGACTGACTTTTAAATACAAAAGTACAAATTTATGTTCAGTAAAGATTATATCAGCTTTAACAGCTTTTTCCAGGCGTATAATACATGGATCTTTATTTCTACTGGCATCTGTGTTGGATTTTTGACTCAGAAAACAGAAAATGCTTTGGCAGCGTGATCATGGTTTCTATGTTTCCCCCTCCAGAGGTTTGCTGTTTTTGGAGCATTGTGTCAGTTTAATGTTGTGAACAGCAGCAAACATATTTGCGATCTGGACCCCAGCTAGTAGGCGTATTCAGTAAGAAGTCTTGTTGGACTAAATGGCAAAGGTAATATTCGTTGCTCTTCTTTTAATGTGTAAACCTCCAACTTTGAATCTTTGCTCCTTGTTCTGGTAACCAGTGACTACCGAGTCACTTGGCAGCTTTTGCGCTTCCAGCATGTGCACGCTGAGACAACACATTTGAGTAATGACAGTTTTCATAACAACATCTCCAGTGTACTGTTTCACAGTGAGAATGGGAGGCTGATAGAGATTTGTGGTATTTTCTTTCAGTGTGGGTTAGTTGCAATACTGTTATTAAAACTCGCTGATGACATATCGTACATGATGACAAGTCACATTTATTTCAGCCTCCACTCCTCACCTGCTTGGCATATGACTAGCCCCCCTTAAAGGTTGGCTAAACATGCTTTTTATTGGGTCCATATGATAATGAAATAAGCAAGTCTTAGGATATGGTGTTTTTGTAGGCTGTCCATTACACGTTAGTTTATTTCATCAACTGGAAGCACAATTTGTGGTTGACTGGTTTTTCATGGAATGTCAAGCCCAGGAATTTCGAGAACCATTCATGGTATTTGTTATCTACACACTTACCCCCTTGTCCAGTGTTACAGAACTATATAAATTGGACCAAAGTAAAAGATATTGCTGAGCATCCAGAAATCCAGAAATCAGCTTACATTACTTCACTGTTGTCTAAACAAAGTGAAGCAACATCATAGGAGGGCAATAATGGGAGTGTGTTGCTCAAGGCCCCCTTGGGATACATTATTATCAGCTCTTACAGTTTATTTCCATCATTTGTTTTTAGCTCAATAATTACTCCCATCAGTGACGGATTCCCCTGCGATCCATCCACTGACTTGTTCGCCATTTTACAGCCGTCTCTCTGGACAAACATGCACAACATGGTCCTCATTTTCTTTCTGAATTTTCTCTCAAGTAGGCACGAAAACAAATGAAAGCCTCTGGTATCTTAGCAACTACAAAACCTGTATCTGTTTTAATTGGCCATAAGTTTGATTGATTGATTTTGATTCACATTTCTTAAAGAGCATGCACTGTCCTGTATTTAAGTGACAGTGTTGTAATGTTGATTGAGTAATAATGTTTCAAAGGTATTTTAACTATTTGAAGCTAAAAATTTTTGTATTGCTTTTATGGAAGATGCCAGACTAGTTGTGCTTCTGTGGTTTGATATAGGCCATCTGCGCTTATGAGTCAAAGGAAATGAGCTGCAACTAATTGCAGAAAGTTACTGGAAGTTAGTCGAGAACTTCTCATTTCCCTTATTCCATCTAGACTTTTATACGTGGGAGGACACAGGGTGGGCAAAACTTTATCGGTGATGTCATCTACTAAGGAAAGGAAACTATTTGGTTCCTCTCATCACACTGTCAGATACACTGCAGTAATAACTGTGGTCGCATTGGTGCCCCAAACTTAATTCAATTTATCATTAACATAATTTAGCAATAAGCTGGTGGAGATATAACTAGTTTGAATCAGGTGTATTGTACCAGGAAAGCACTTAAAACCTACAGGATGGTAGTCCCATTGTGGAGCTTTATGTGGCAGTAGGGATGGTTCTGCTTTACAGTCTGCTGGTGGTAGATTGGATAGCTTCATGTTGGAGGTTGTCAGGCTGCTGACATGCATCAGCCGGATCTGTATGCTTCTTACTAGAAAACATACCATTTGACTTGATTAGCATTGCTCTGTATCTTTATGCTATCACCAGGTTTAGCCTGGCGTGATGTTAGTAGTCTAGTACAAATCTCTTGTAGAAATGTGCTGCTGAATGTCACTTTTTTTTAGTAAAATTAACTTGAAACCAGCTTAGTGATATGGGTGATTCATACAGGTCTAAAAGATGTCCATGCTTTCGTCCTCTAAGCATGAACAATACCCAGCTGTGATAAAACAAAATAACATCACAATATTTCAGGGTTTAAACACTGCCATTATCTTAAACTGTTGCTTTTCTATCTTAACTCTATTAAAAATGAGCTTTTTTCTACATCTTCTCAACTTATAGATGGTTTTACTCTGATTTTAAACACAGTTTTTTTACAATCATATTGACAAGATGCACTTTTAAATTCTTTATCTTAAATTATACCTGCTATGCACATTGTACAGCTCATTTTTTAGGAATAGTTCATTTTTTGTTGTCTATATCCTGCTTTATTTTTCAATCTAAAGGCTTTTTCCGCTTTGTATTTTATTGTCTGTATATTACATTTGTTTTTTTGCCTCTACACAGTAACTCATGTATGGTAATAAATGTGATTCCTGTTTTCTGAGCTTCCTTGATATTCATAAATCACCTTTCTACCTTTCCTCTGTTCCTGGCTGACATTTACCCCCTTGACATTCAGCACTGTCACTTTCATACCTGTTTCTTGCTGAATCCCTGTACGTTGCTTCAAGTGTGAAGTCATGGCAACAGCACAAGCCTCACGACTTCAGCCTACCTCAGCGCCGTGTAGCTGTTACTCCCATGGGTGGGACGGCTGTGCAGCTACTCTATCGCAGTGGCATTTAGCAGAAAGCTTCTGCTCTTTCTGTTGGGCTGGTCTGCACGGAAACTTTGGCCACAAGTAAATGAAGCTTTTTGTGATACCGTAGGACGTACGTGGACTAGCCTTCCTGCATTTTGTGCCCATGGACAGTGTAAAGTCTGAGGGATCTCAGCCTGTCTACAGCCGCTGGTCATACAGGTAGCTGCACATACAGGCACACAATACATGTTATACTGAAATCTTTGTATAAAAGGTATTTAAAAAGTTTTATTTTTAGCCATTTTTATGCATGAAATTATTTTTATATCCTATATAAAATTCTCATGTGTAAAAGTCTCATGAAAATGTATCCACTTTATTTATTTAAACAATAGAGATAGCAGATAGGCAGAAGTGAGATCACTATTACCATGTTTCTTCCAGTCATGGCCAGATGATTGACCTGCAGTCAAACTGTGCCTCTTGCTCATGTTTCTGCCACCATGTTGTTACTTATTCAGAACATCAGGCTGTGACCGTGTTTGCTGTAACCAGAGTCAGCAAATTGTGTCTATCCAGTCTTTTTTCCCTTTGTGTGTATATGTGTGTTGTTAGTTACTCAGTTAGAACTCCCACGTAACTAAAGATGTTCTTAGGAATGCTTATTCACCCCATTTACTGACATACCTAAAAGGTCAAATACATTTACTCTGTCAATAATATCTAATTTCTGTAACAGTTACTTGCTTCTATGCCTAATTTAGTCTTGTTTGCATCTATAGCTGGAACCAAACCAAAATAAAAAATTCTTACCATACTTCTTCTTGACTACAACCACAACCGACCACAATGTCGGTTGAATTGAATGATGACTTGAGTCTGTGGTTTTATGACCTGACATATTGACATTAATCCAATAAACTTTATAGCATACAGTATATGATTCTTATAGCTTATTTAGTTTAGTGTCACGCACCATCTATGCAGATGGAAGATTACCTTTGAAACCTGTCAGGTAGGCCGATGTTACAACTGAGTGTCTAAAAACATGTGAAACTAAATAAGCCAATGTTTGGTTTCATTTAAAACACAGCCAATGCTATGCAGCTGCTAGTGGTTTGTGTAATTAGCACATTGTATTTATTATGTAATTGTCCTAAACAGATTTGAAGATGCTCCCTCACGTGGGCAGTGCCATGTGCTATCCCTTTTTTTTTTGGAATTTTTCTTTTTTTGCAATAATTTGCAAGTTATTTTATTCAAATATGTGACTGAAAATAATCAATTTGCAGCATAATAAATGCTTACACTAAGCCAAGGCTTTTCCACGTTTTAATAGAACTGTGTAGACAAGAAAAGGAAAAATATGCCAGTTTGCTACAGTAACCCAGAAATGCTCAAAATAGATTGACAAGTCTTCATAAAGACTAGGTCACTGTATGAAAACTGCGTGGTTAAAGAGCAAAGCCATCAGGATCACAGTTAGGGTAAATGTGGTATAGGGGTGGTAATGCACACCAGGAGCTTTTAATGGTTAATGGTAGATACAGGCTACATATTGCCAGTGTTAAATCTTACAGCTGGGTTGAAAAATGAATTGATTTAAATCGATTCAAATTTAAGATAAGCCTTTATTAGTTCCACAGTGGAGGATTTAATAACTTTATTGATTCAAAAAAACCTATAAATAGATTTTTTTGCCTACATTTCCTTTTCTGGTGACAGTGGCGACCGTACTCTTGCATGACTTGCTGATTGACATGGAGATGTTAGTATATACACACAACTGAAAGGTTGACTGTGTCCTTTTGTCCAACTTCAGCTTCTGGTGAGACGATGAAACATTCAGATTTTTATTGTAAATGCAAAGCTGGAAAACTGTGAGAATAAATAAGGAGGATAAATGTGTTTTAGTCGGTCCAGCAATGGACTGGCGACCTGTCCGGTGTGTACCTGGTCTCCTCTGGGATAGACTTAAGCTTCCCTGCAACCCTGAACTGGACTAAGCGGTATGGATTGGTAAATGTTGACAACAAAGTGTCGACATTTCTTATTTGAGAAGTGCACATAGATGGATCATATCAGTTTACAATAATTTGATTACCGGTACTTACAGGAATCTGATTTAATTGTCATGTAAACAATCTTGGCGTTTTATAAAAATAGTTATCTCAGGATGTCTTTGCTCTTATAGGAAAGTCTATATAAATACATAACTATCTGTAAGTGAATTGAATCAGACTGAATAACCAATTCAGGAAATTAGTAATGACACCCAGCCCTATTAAATGCCATGAATTCTACATCTATTCCTTAATAAGGTTTGGGTTGCTAAACTGGCCTGCAGCAGTACAAGCCTGTCACCATTTAAAAATAAAGTTTGTTATGAGCCACACCTCCTTCTAGCTGAGCCACTCATGCTCAGTATGCAAGAGGAAAGACACCCAGCTCTTTATGTCAACAGAAACACACATAAACAAAGCTATGCACGTATGTGTAAAGATGGTCTTTAGTGACAGCAACAACACAAGGCCAATATTAGTCCTGTTTCATCTTTATTTGACAACTTCTTCATCAACAGCTGCTGGTTATTTAGAGCTAATGTCAGATCTTGATCATCTTTGATGAATGTTTCATAATGTTTTCTGCTATTTCACTTAGAAAATATGTGATCTGGACCGACTAAGAAGGAGCTGTGAATTAACACAGAGTGACAGTGTGTGACCTTATGCTATACGCCAGGTTAAATTACACCTGTACTCATTCACATAGCTATTTTTTATCGCTTCAATCCAGAAATGATTAACTAACCCCTTTAACAATAACTTTCCTGGTAGGAAATTATCATTTAGAATTTAACAAGCTGTCCTTTTAGTTTTCCAGTTGACTGAAAGTTTGAATCATTTGCAAGTAGATGCATTTTTATCTTTTTAGATGTGCGTTTAAACAGCATGTAAAGGAAGGGGAGAGCTGCCATGCTTCTTCAAAAGCAAAGATGGTTTGTAGTGCACCAACTTTGCACACACACTTTATATGTGCTTGTCTGCAAACAGAATCAGTGCTACAAGGGCATGTATGTCAACCTGCATCGTTGCTCTTAGTGCTCCTCAGCAATGATGGGAAGACTATTCATAATATAACATTTGAGCCAACATTTCCAAGTTGACATAGTATTGTGCACACATGTGTTATTTTCCTCACTGTCTGAGTAAATACTCTGACTTTTGATATGCAAACCTCCACTCCGGGCCTTGGCAGACCATCTGTCCGTCACTTTGTTAGTGAATCTTTGCAGCGTCGTGGCAAAGGCCTTCAATTACGTGGCTGCAGGTTTTTAATCAATGCTGGTGGAGGTGTGCAGCCACAATTTCCATGGTAACCTCAGTGTAACACACAAGGAACAAACAATGGTGGCGTGTCTTTTTCTTGTCACCCAAGCTGTGATGCACTAATGAAACATTGATCACTCACGGCTGTTGTGAGGCTTCTCGTAAGTTTGCGTGAGTGTGTGTGTATCTGTGTGTGTTTTCTCAGCGTAGTCATGCTTGATGACATTTTGTCAACTTCTTCACAGATGAAAGCATCTAATATCAAAGTTTAAAGGAAGTCGTCAGTATATTTGATTGCGTTTAGTTGTGGTTTTTGGTGACATCATATTGGTTTTATTGAACAGTGTTTATTTAAAAGGTTGTTTTTTGTTTTTAAGTGCATTAAAATAAATACATAAATCAGTAAAGAGTCCCATGTTCTTTCTGTTTACCATTATTTAACTTTACTTATGTCCTGTTTTTCTGGTTGCCGTCTGATCTGAAGACCCTCCAGCTCTGCCAGCTTCTCCTCCAACACGACATCAAGGTACAACAACACACACAACACCAATAAGAGGCTCAGCTAAGTGGATATCACAAGAACTGATTTTTTTGTTATTTAAATGCATTTAATTAGTCAGAAAATGCTGAGGTCATCATCAAGTTTAAAGTAACATCCTATAAAAGTAGAAGCGTTCAATGCTGTTTCTCACCAACATAAATTTAGATAATTTTTCTTAATAAATATATAAATGAGCGTGTGATTTATTCTCATTACTTTAGCTAAAATATCTAGTTTTAAATAAGATCTGCTAAGGATCTTGACTGGTGATATTCATATTCATTTTTATGCCAACATGAAATTGTTGGCAGGAATAATGACTGCTAATGACTCATCCCATTCCTTCAGGCAGCTATTTCCCCACCATCTGTAGTAACAGTTTCAATACGTAACTCAAAAGTCATATTCCACGTGCCTTTAAAAAAACAATGTCTAAAGAATTATCTACAGAAACTAACCCTCAGAGTCTGATCTATAGATAGGAAGGAGGGATATGAGAGTGGCGATGGACCTGGAAAGATATCTAACAAACAGCCTGATGTCTCATTCCATCACCTCAATCCATCCCATTATGTTCGTCCTGTCCTCTCACTAGAGCCAGTCATATTTGAAGATTTACCCAAAAGGAAATGATCACAGAGAAATGAGAGTCCGTGTCCTGCACATTACATCACTGACTTGTGTTTGTACTTGGAAGTGTTTGACAGGGAGAGCTTGTGTGGGTATCTGAGTCAGATCTGATGGTGGTGACCTCTGCTGATGTCTTGCTGTCCTCTCAGTGTAACTAACGTCCCTTCAGGCATCTTTTCAGACTGAACAGTGTTTGTTTTACTTCCTTTTCTCTTTCCTTCAAAATACTGTAAATCCAATCTGTTTTTCATGATGTGGATTTGAGCTTTACTCTCTGCAGAGTCACTTACATAACTTGCATTCTACAAATATCAACCATTTAGGGACAGCGTGTAACAAAAACAATAATAGCATTTTTATCAAAAATGGTTTCTGTTGGTCTTTAATCACTTGGATAAAATTACTTACTTTTATTTTATAAGAATGAGATGTTAGTATGCACTTCACATGCTCCACATACACAGCAGTGAGGTGATGTATGTAGATAAGTGTGTATATACCCAAGGTACATTTGCATACAAACATTAAGTTTAATGTAGTTTTAATAACTTTAATTATTCAGTTGGTTTATTGAAGAAAAGAAAACAATAGATTCAAATTAATTAGATTTAGTTTGAAAAACCTTAAGATTGTTTTTAACCATTTCACCCAGCCAGAACTGGAGCCCTTATGCATTGTTAGGAATGGTAGAACTTACGCCCCCTACTGGTGTAATAAGACAACTTAAATCAGCGCTCATGCTGGTAGAGAGATGTGTGTAACATCTTGCACGATGTCTGTTTTTCCACAGCGGCGTTGAAGATGACAGTGCCAGTCTTATGCAGCAGAAGCTGGAGAAACAGGTGGGAGTTTACACTTTTGCACATAAACATCTGCATTTTACTTTTGCTGTGTTCCTAAAGATTTTGCTGTGTGCAAGCATCTGGCCCAGCTTGTGTCTGAAATGTGATGCTTTCCTAATCGTGACATTGCTTTGGATTCTTTTTGCCAGCTGATAACATTGGCATAGCCTTTTTCCCGTTGCACATTCTCTCAGTATTTATCCTTCCCCCTCTGAGTTACTAGGAGCCTCTTTATCCTGAACCTTCCTTTAAAGCTTTGACTTAGGCAGGAATCTGTCCTCCACTGTCTTACACATTAGGCAGAGGGAGTTCAGAGGGAGTGGAGGATTTAGTGTGAGGCGCCTGGCTGTGTGTGTGTTTGTGTGTCCTGTGGTCCCACTGTGGCCGACTTTTTCCAGCTGAGTCCTCTCTGGAGACTCATGTGTTCTTATGCAACTCAGAAGGACAAACATATTTTTTCAGGGACAGAAACAGGATATGAATGAACGTGTAAAATACACAAAGCTGTACAATCAGAATTTTTTACTGTGCTTCACAAGTCTTTTCATAGTCCCTTATTCTGTCTCACTTAGAGTGCACCTCCCTGCCTTATTCCTTTCTCCCTCGCTTTCTCCCCATATCGCCCCCCTTTTTGAGCTCTAATGACTGCTCATTCAGTTAGCAACGGTGACTGCACATACGCACAAACAAACACTCTCTGGCGCTTGGTATTTGGCTGAGAGGACCACATAATGCCGAGGAGGCAGTTAGTTTTTTGATGGGTTGCAGAGATATGCCCAGCAAAAGTGCCGGCGATTCGAGGGATTGATTCTCCGTCTAACCTTTAAGCCAAATGGGATAGGTGTTAAAATTAGGCCGGACTTTTTCATTACTGTAATGGATCAGGTTTGTACTCTTTATTTTACTTCTTATATTGTTTTATCTGTGTGTGGATAAAAGTTTGCTTCAGTGGTAACAGCAGTAAGAGATGATTATGTGTTTTTTTTATCACCCGGGGAAAATCAGCTTTAACCTGTTTACCGAGCTTTTTTCAGTGTCAATGCAGGAAAGACTGTGAATAATGCCCCATTGAAGTCATACCCTGATCTGTAAATGCCAAGTTCTCAGCCCTAACAAAATAGCTGAGCAGGATTAAAATAGCTCTAATCAGGGTAAGGTTTTTAAAGATTTGTTTCATTAAAATGTTTATTTAAAAAAAAAACTAGAATTATCCTTTTTCAGGCATTTATATTCCATCCAGGAGGTTATAGCTGCAAAAGTTGCATTTATTCTGAGACTATATGATAAATCCACAAGATCCATGACATTACCAACTGCATTTTGCAATCAATAGCTATCACTGCTGGTTGCTAAGAGAGCACTAGTTTGACCTAGACATTATAATTAGGTCTCTTCCTGTAAGCGTTTTCACCAATAATGAGGTTAAATTGGTGTTAATGTCCAATTAGTAGCAGAGAGTTCTATGTGTGTCTAAAATAGGTATCAAATAACGGTCGTCTATGTATGAAATAAGATGTTTCCGATGCATAGTGGCGACCAAAAGCAACTGAGTGTGAGTTGGCTTTGGGGGGATAGTAGGTAAGTAGTGGTTAAAATAAGTATGAATGACAAAAGAAGTGTAATAATGTAAATAGGTTGTTGAGTCTTTATTTCAATGCCAATATTTTTCTTCTGAAAGCCAATACTTGAGAGAACGATGTGCAGATGAGAAAAGGTTTGGCTACTGTTGATCGGTGTGTTATTTTTACAAAGTACTGTCAGTAATAAGTTCTGTTCTCTTGGTTTTGTTGGCCTTTGTGCTGCTGTCTCTATTGATACATTTATTTTGCATCATTTTAGCCTCATAATCAGACAACCGAGACTGAAAACATCATGTCTAGATTTTGACCTCATGCTCCAGCTTCTCCATGCAGTTTTAAATAAATAACAATTCTGCTAAGAAAAGAGCAACAAATAAGACTTTTCCTTGTAATTTTAAAGGTAAAAAATGAGTTTATTTTTTAGCTGTGACCATTTAAAAATAAAACACAAACACTTTTTTTTACACAGTTGTAACAGCAGGCGTTGCCACGCTGCAGGGAAAAACGATGAAACAGATGTCTTGGAATGTTCTTAGCATTAGCATATGAGGAGTTATGAAAGCTTTGCTGTCTGGTACATATGAGACGAGGCTTCCCGGTCGCTTCCAGATCACTAAACAGCATTGCTTAACAGGACTTGTGCATTTGGTACACTAATTAACGTGCTTGCATAATCTATCGGCTGTTCTGACCCCAATCAGGTGGGGGGCGCGGGGGTTAGTGCATACAACATGACTGCAGTAAATTATCTGGGCCACAATGAATCAAACCACAAAACCTTATTCTGTGAATTTTTCAGGCTTGAATACCAGATAACCGCTGATCACATTTTAAGGGGTTTAATGGCTTGACCAAACCCTTATGATGGGACATTATAAGCTGTTCGTCAGGGAGGAATTCTGGATTACTTTGGCCATTTGATGTGATACTTTTTTCTCTTTTTTGGCCTGTTTTTGTGTACAGCTCCTCTAAGTGTTTACATGACTTTCATCAGACATAAACAATATTTGCTATATTTTTGTATCTGTTAGGTCAGTAGAGGATTTAACCCAGTTTTTAAAGCATTTATTCAGTGAAACAGGTGTATTTTTCATATTAATCCATATATGTCTTATTCTTGAATGATGAAATAAACAATTCTTTGAATTTTGTTGTCATTTGAAATGAGTTTCCTTTGCAGGGTGGCCAGTGTCTCCCCTAAGCCGCTTTTCCATTAGCACCCACTCGACCCGGCAGTCTACTGGTTTTCCATTCCAAGTCGAGATCATCTAATGTGGGAGACCCCCACGCAATGCGTTCAGAAAGTCTGTATTGTTATCTGTTGGCAACACTACGTAACAAAACAACACGTTCTGTGGAACACCACAGAACAAGACAAGGATAGAAGACCTCGAGGTGACTTATTACCTGGTGCTTGGAGTACGGTTATTCATGGGAAATAGACTCAATAATAATCTGGACACAATTTCCAGTGGCATTTAAAACCCCAGTCTGAAGCTGCTGTGTAGTGACATCACTCACATCAGGCCAATCAATGGACACCAGCCTGTGGACGTCACGCTATCCGCATCCCTCTACATGCTTGGAACCTCGATGTAGTAGATACGGTCAAACTACACGGTTCAACAAATTCTAATGGAAACGCTCTGTTTCTGTGTGGAGTCGTGTGAGGTCAGGTAAAGTAGGTACTAGTGGAAAAGCACCATTAGAGATGGGGTGAGAAGCTCGGCCACCCAGGAGGGGTGGGAGAGTAGAGCCGCTGCTCCTCCACAAGCAGAGGAGCCAGATGAGGTGGCTCGGGCATCTGGTTAGGATGCTTTCTGCACGCTTCCCTGGTGAGTTGTTCTGGTTATGTTCCTGTGGGAGGAGGCTCAGGACACGCTGGAGGTTGGGATCCCCCTCCTCCAGTAAATAGAATTGGCTTGGCCAGTAAAGAAATTGACTTTTGCTGTGAGTTTTATTATTATTATTGATAAACTGATCTGAAGTAAATTAAAGAATTAAGATAATTGGATTTTTCATAAACTGCATCCAAACATTTTATATCCCAGCCTCCAAAGAAAATAGATCTGTAGAAGCATCTGTATGTGGGGGATTATCTCTTTAAAGAAACCCTCTAATGTGGCCTCCATCTTGCATCCTACCTGTAATGTGATCTCTCTCCAGCCATTAAATCCCACATTGAATCCTGTCTTGTCTCCTGTTCTGTTCTTTTCTCTTCCTTTTATGCCAGTAATCCACCATGATGTTTCTGTGATGAATTAGCCATGGTTTGTGTTCAACATGACCTGTAGGTTGATATCTAGTTGCTAGCTTGTGGCATGGTGGAAAACAAACGGTGCAACGCAGCTGCTAAATGACTCCTGTAAACAAAAGTTGTGAAGTGAGGGTTTTTTAGCCACGAATCACTGCAGAACAACATGGACTCGAGTGATATACAAACAAGTGGCACTGTCACATCAAAATGAGTCAGGATTCAAATCATGAATCTTACATAAAATCTGAGGTTCACTCAGATATGCAGAAGCCACAGGATTTATTACGAGATGTGCAAACAAACAAAAATATCTCAAACTATACATGACATCTCATATTTTGCCATTTTAAGAGACATAGCTGAAGAGTTTAAGTATAGTATGACATGTTGTGTAAAAGTTGTCATTAAAAAAAAACCAATACCAATAGTTTCTGATATGCTGTTATCGGTATGCTGCTAATATTGGTCATCTCTAATTTGAACTAAGTTGTGTACTGTGTATGAAAGTTCATGCTTTTTTTTCCCCAGAGAGCACTACTGGAACAGAAGCAACGGAGGAAACGTCAGGAACCGCTCATGGTCCAGCCCAACACAGAGGCTCGGCCCCGGCGATCCAGGATGCGGCGCGGTGAAGAGCAGGCCCCGCTGGTAGAGTCTCACCTCAGTGTGGCCAACGATGTCATCCTGGATGGTAAGAAACTCTGCTTTTTTATTTCCTTATATTAAAATCATGATGGCGTCAATAAAGTAAAAAAAAAAACAAACAGATATTTATGTCAAATACAGCTTTTCATCTTCTTTAGTTTGAGGTGGAATATGAAGATGAAGGCGGGGAAACTGTTCAGAAGTGCAGCAGCTTTGACTGGAAAGAATCTTTCGATCATCATCATGACATTGCTTCTCAACCAGGCTGCCACAGAATTATTAAAAAAATAAACTCATGAAACGGGCCTGGACAAAAATGACAAAATAAGTCTCTACGGGACTTTCAGTACTGAGTTACAGACAGATTTATCAACATGTAAAAAATGTTTAATAAGTTATCCTGAAGAGTCTCACGTAGCAACAACCAGTTTAAGAGTAAGACCAGTTTCTTTGCAATGGACTTGTTGGAAAAATGGATTTTGCTAATTACTTCCGCTTGTTGTAGGTATTGATGGCCCAGCAGCTTTCCTGAGCTCAGAAACTCCAGATCTGGGAATGAAAATCCAGATCCTGTCAGTGAGCCAGACCCACCCTCAGTCCCCCAAGTCTCAGTGCCAGCCTCAGTCCCAGCCCCAGCCCGAGTCCCCCACGGCTGAGGAGGCAGATAGAGACAGAGACACCGAGACCCTGTTAGAACCCAAAACGGACATCCATGAGATGCTTCAGAAGCAAGGTGAGTCCTTCAGAGCTGACAGACACAGCTCACCGTGTTGGAAGTAAAAACTGATTTTCTGTCTTGACTTCAGACTTTAATCCAGTGTTAACTAAAGATGTAGTCCATTTTCTTTGAACATAGATTCCCTCCTGGGTGCTGTGCAGGCCACATGTGACAGTCTGGTACATAAACAGAAAGGGGAAAGGAAGTACAGTCTTCTGCTACCTTCTTACACCACCCTTCATTTCCTGTATGTTGTCTCAGAGCAACCAGACTCCTGTTGGGAGACAGGTTTTCTAAAGGTCTGAACATTTTCAGTGGAAATTCTCATCCGGTTCATCCAGTACATGCCCATTTTCACAGGAGCATATTCCTTTTATCTTTTTTTATTGAACAATCACTATGAATCATTCAAGTTTAGAAAAGCTTTAACTCCGTGAATGACCCAGTGTTGTTGAGTCCTTTAACTTACAGCCTGTCCCAAACACACCTTTGTTCCCATTTCTTTTCACAAAGAGTGCTCTATCCCAGTAACACACTCTGAGGAAATGTAAAATGTAAACTACAAAAGAAGAAGTGTCAGGTTTGTGCAGATGAAAACAATGTAAAGATGTGCAGACACAAAGGCCTGACACATGCACCGGGACATTTTAGTTTCCTGGTGTCTCGTGACTCTTCATCGGAATACGCGGTACAGATTATGGATGGATGGATGTTTAGTGAGTGGCTCTCAAGGAAAGGAACTTGGCTACGCCACATGACACTAGAACTCAACAGAAAATCTGCAGCAATGAATTTTGAGTTATTTTGGGTTAATAAATTAGATCAAATCTAAATTGTGCCCCAACCCTTTTTCTGACAAAGGCCTAACTTTTAAATGCTCTTACTCTTATAAAGTCAATAATTTACATAACAATGAGCAACATTTTCTAAAGTTTTTCCTCCCATTAGCCAAGAAGAGTGTGGCTGAAGACCTCCACTGTGGGGACAGTTTCACAGGCTCCATTCTCAGGCCAGCTCCACTATAAAGCAGGAAGAAACATGACTTTTCACAATAAGATGCATCCCAGAACTACAGTGAACATTTTTACCTGCGTATCACCTTTCAGGTTCAGTTGTTTACCTCCCCGTTTCCACAGACAAGCATGACTTTACTCATTCCTAGGACTTCTTTCAGATTTCAAGATTAACTAAGGAATGTTCTTTTCACTTCTGTACTCAGAATTATCTCAGAATAATCTCAGATTATACGTACATATAGATACACTTCATCAATTTTGGGTTTGTCATTTCACACAAAGATGAAAACAGATGTCTTTAATCAGAAGTTAAACTTTTGCAAAGTCAATCTCAATACATTTCAGATATTTCCATCTTTGGCTCTGGACACTAAATTAAAAGGGACTATAGCTTCAGGATTATAGATGGATTTAATCATTGGTGAAGAGTCAGATGTTAAGCCTGCTAGAAGCACTTTACAACGGCACCATGACTCTGAGATATCAGCCTGATGTGTTGATTTGGCTACTGTCTTTTGTCAAAGACAATCTGTTATAAGAATATAAAGCTGAATAATCATTATGTATTTTAATAGAAATATTAAAATGATTCAAACTTCAGCGTTTTTGCATCACTTTCCCCCGTTTCTTGTGTTTAGAAACTAAAATCTGTCTCCCTATGGTCAAAGAAATTGTGCATTCGCCACATCAAAGAAGTCTGCCTCGTCTGTTTCTAAAGAATTACATCACACTTTAGTCGTTGTCACATATCAAAAAAGAACTTTGATAGAACCAAAAGAAAATGAGAACAGTTTTAATTAAGCCTAAGCTAACGAAATCTCTGGGTGTGATAAGCTCCCCGGGAGGAATTTCATCAAAGCACTCATCTCTCATCAGGGCTGTGTGGAAGTATGAACTTTGATGAAGCCAGTGAGCATGAGGAAGAAGCGGAGGAAGAGCAGACGTGTTCTATGTCCTCTCATACAGACACCACCAGGCCTGCCTCGGCTGCTAGTGGCAAGGACGTCCCAGTGAGTTGCTCAGCAACCTTTTACCTGCAATCCATTTCATTTCCTCACACAAAAACTAAAACCAGACTGCTTTTATTCTACTCAGGAGGTCGTAACCCCTGGATCGCCCACAGCAGAAAACTTGCTTGTAGATGTAGCTAACCTGGAGGAGTTTGTGTTGCGACCTGCAACCCAAGGCATCACCGTAAAATGTCGCATTACCCGGGACAAGAAGGGCATGGACCGCGGCCTCTATCCCACCTACTTCATGCACATGGAGAGAGAAGACGGCAAAAAGGTGATGTTGAAATGATTTGCTAGTTGTGTTAATGTGCAGGCACGAGGTGGAACAATAACTTCAGTGCTCTTTGCTTCAGTTTTAAACACCTAACACTGTATTTTCTTTTACATTTTTTCAGCTGTTTTTGCTGGCTGGAAGAAAGAGAAAGAAGAGTAAAACCTCCAACTATCTCATTTCAGTGGATGCTACTGATCTGTCCAGAGAGGGAGAGAGCTTCATAGGCAAACTAAGGTACAACTGTGTCTGTTAAGGTCTCACATGGCCTATTCACAGTGGCTCACAGAGCATACATAACATCCAAGCTTCAGAGCAATTAGAAACGCTTGATGATACATAAAGCTGCTGGTTAAAAGACAGAGTAGATGTACAGCAGGTACACTACACAGCTACACACCTACTTTAAGATACTTCTACTTTCAAGATTTTTAACAAAGATATTGTAATGCTTCAGTCTTCTACTGCTTTCTTCTCTATCAGGTCCAACCTTATGGGCACCAAATTCACCGTGTATGATCGTGGCACCAACCCCTGCAAAAACCCCGGGACTCTACTGGAAGAGAGCAACACACGGCAGGAGCTGGCTGCCATCTGCTATGTGAGTAAAAGCATAAGTCGTGGAGATGGTCAGGGTTTCCCTGCTCTAAGGCTGTCCCACTTGCTGCCTGTTTTTGGCAGGAAACCAACGTGCTGGGGTTCAAAGGACCTCGTAAGATGACTGTAATCATCCCGAGCATGAACATGAACTTTGAAAGAGTTCCTGTAAGGCCACAAAACGTGAGTCTATTAGCAAATAATCACACCCAAGTATTGTCCAAGAAAAACATAAGAAGAAAGTCAATGATAAAGACATAGAGGTACGAGGGTTGAGAACCTGGATGTGTTTGTTGTGCAGGAGCAGGAAAGCCTCCTGAACAGGTGGCAGAATCACTTACTGGACAACCTGATTGAGTTGCACAACAAGGCCCCAGTTTGGAACGATGACACCCAGTCTTACGTGTTAAATTTCCACGGTCGTGTAACACAAGCTTCCGTGAAAAACTTCCAAATAGTTCACGACAATGACCGTAAGTACCTCCTGCTCCATATTCAAGCCTTTGCTTTTTCTGATGCTGCTGTGCTTTTTGACTAACTTCTAATAATGTCATCAGTATGAGTCAATGCAGTTTAGTTATGTTGACATAAACAACACACTGAGATATGCCGTTTCCCCAACATGCAGCCGACTACATTGTCATGCAGTTTGGTAGAGTGGCTGAAGACATCTTCACACTGGATTTCAACTATCCCATGTGTGCTCTTCAAGCCTTTGCCATCGGCCTGTCCAGCTTTGACAGCAAGCTGGCCTGCGAGTAGAAGCTAGCGCACTGTTGGGCAAACCTTCGCTCTATTTTTTGTGTCTTTTTCTTGACTCATGCAGTGTCAAAGGGTTTGAGGGATTGTGCACAAACGTGTCATTTTAAAAAGGGAAAAGTCAACATTTGGTTCTTGTGAAGACATCATTTTAAAGGAAAAAGATCGGATGTCATGTTTATGACCTTATTTGCAGAAATGTGATGTTTTCTAGCTTTTAAAACGTTTTACTTTGTGTTTAGATCAAAGCATGCAGCAGTATGAATATGGCCTTTACTTTGGCGCCCCCTGCAGGCCACACTTAACTTTTAACACCTCAGAAAAATATTTTATTTTGTTGTATCCAGTAACCAGTCTAAGCGGCTGAAATGTTTCTTTGTTTGGTTTGCAACTTGTTTACATCTTTACACTACTTACAACGAATTGCGGTCATGATTGTGCTATTCTGTTTTATATCCGGGTGTGAAAGGTGACGTTTTAAGAGCAGTGTTTTCTTGTGTTGTTTTTGTGTTTGTTTCTTGTGACTGTTTTTTTTTGTCTTAGCAAGTTGAGTTATCACAATAAGGAATACATAAATGCAGAATTGCACATTTTAAGATAAAAAATAGAAATAATGTATATAAAACGTGACGTGATGTCTTATTTTTATGTGTTTGTACTCTAATCATTAGGGATTACTTTCACTTCAACACATGAGATTTTAAGAATGGATGGAATTAAGGATAAAAAACTAAAGTTTTTATTTTGTTTTGTTTTTTATTGGTGTCTAGAAGTGTGTTGCATTCATTTGAATAAAATTAAAAGGTGTCTTTTTAACCATTATGTCTGTCTTGATACATGTTGGGAGGAAGCCTCTACATTTTACATTTTACAGATACTATTGCTTTTGGTTTGTCCTCTTAACTCAGACGCCAGAGGTCTGTCCTGAGGCTTCAGAAATTCTATGACCCCATCATATTGGAGGATTTACCTGCTAAACGTTACGCATGCTCAGAATGAAGCTTTTACTTATAAACTTATCTCATAAATCTAAGAGCACATTATCAGAATTAAATAAAAATTCCCTTCAGCAAGATATTATTAGACTGAATAAGAAAAACTTTTTATTCAGGATTATTTTTTTTATTTTAAATCTGAAAAAAGGAGAAACTTAAATGAATTAGTCAGTATAGCTTAACAGAAATGGCATATTCGTGCTCAAATGGCTCTGTCCTTATCCAATCCCTCCTTTATTCATCCCCTCTCCTGGTTTAGATTTCTGTTACACTCTTAAAAGTATACTTTTTAAAAACTTTAGCTGCAGTCAACAAATCAAACAAATTTGTGGAAGCTTTTATTTACGTGGTAAACTGTAAAACATCTGAGAAACATTTAAACAGGTCTATGGGTTAGTACAACGTAAGAAATAAAAGCGTTTAATTCTGCTGGGAGATGATTGTATTCGATTAAACAACCTGATTCAGAACACATCTATTAAGTGTTTCTTTCCAGTGATATTAACTCTTAATAGTCATTCGGACATCTCCATCTTTTGCTTCTATTTCAATTATTTGAACCAAAACTTTCGTTGCACATTGTATGTAAATAAACACCTTAATCTACTCATTATCAGACACTGTGAACATCATAAAACCTTTCTGTCAGAACGGTGAACTGACGCTTCTATCTACACCTACTCACTGATAGGAATCTGTGTAGGCAGGGTTCTGTACTTAATGAGGTAGTATGGGTAGCACTGGCAGCTGTCATAAACAATAAACATGGTGGGCTTTTCCTTGTTGTCAACACAGGCGTCAAACAAAGTGTGGGGCTGTGTCTTAGGGTTAAGCGCTGGTGGCCGGCGGTAGTGATGTTTTCCCACGATCACCCTCCCCACCAGGACTTTGGCCAGGAACATGTAGCGATCCTGATCTGAGCCCCGCTGGCCAGTGTACGCATCTGAGATCAAGGCTTTGGTAGCAAAGTAGGAGCCATAACCGTGAGAGTTTCCGTTGACCCCGGCCAGCCGAGGGTCAAAGTTATTGCGGCAGATGCCCTCTGAAGCGTTGGCTTTCGTACCGTGGAAGAGATGTCTTTCCAGTGGCCCTTGAGACATGGTGTGCAGCGTCTGCATGTGGGTCTTTTGCCTGAAAGGCGATGCAGATACGAGTGTTATGAAACAGTCATGTAATAAAGCACAGAGGAGTTATCATCATCTGTTCAACGGCAACACAACCTCTGGTACTTATCCCACTGGAACCGGTTCTGGATCTGCTGGATGCTGACGATGTCGTTCATGCTCTCAGGCATGCTTTCGTGGAAGAGGCTGCCCACTGTTTGGTAGACCAGTGTTCCTACTGGAACATCTAATATGCTGTAATCCTGCACCGATGCCCAAGACCACACCACAGGGTACCAAGACGTGAACTCCACCAGAGGATCCACGCTGAAGTTGGTCCCAGGAAGATCCAGATCAGGTGGGTTCAAGTCAGACAGGATTCCAGTCCTGATAGTGGGGAGACAAAGTTAAAGGAGGGAAACAGCTACAGATTAAGATTAAAAAATATATTAGATAAAAATAAAAAGAATAAAATAATAAGAAAAAAAGATTTAAAAAATCCCAATTCCAAAAGTTGGAACCGAATCCCATTAACCCATATTTTAACATATCAGATGTTGAAACTGAGATGTTTATAAATACAGACATTTGTGTAGCATCTCCTCTTCTACCATCTGTCTGTAAACATGATTTAAAAAGGTCGCAATTTGCATTGTTACTTGTAAACAAAATAAACACAGAACTTTGAAATATGAGCATCTTTTCTGTTGAAACTAGTGACAAGAAAGAAAGAAAGACACAGACAGACAGATGTAGACGGATGGACGGACAAACAGACAGATAGATACCTCAGGTAAGGCTGCATGGACTGAGATGAGCGGTAAACTGGTCTGTAGCGAACTTTTCTCTGGTACCCTGTGGTGACATTGGTCTGTGTCATGGAGAGGAAGTCCATCTCGTACAACTTTGTTGCAATTTGGAAGGTGCATGTTATCACTTTTTCCTTCATCTTTTTAATCAGGAAGGCAGAAAGACCCTTCAAAAAGTAAATCAAACAAATCAGAGGACAACAGGATGCTTGCTGCAGTAAATGAAGATCAAAAACACCTGGACGAGCTCTCCTGTAAGGAGAAGTATGTGCAGAGGGGCTATATGAAAAAAAAACAATTACCGTTGTGTATTCTTGAAATTTGTCGTCATCATGCCAGTAGAGTTTCCACTTGCTGGGAAAGTGAGGGTTCTTGTTGGTACAGTCAGAGTTGGTCAGTCGTCTAACGCCATCATACTTGGAAAAATCATGCAGCTCCATCGTATCAAAGTCCAGAACGATGCAGACCCCTCTGAAGGAAATGTTGGAAAAAATTATACAAAATATGTACAACACTGCAGACATTACTTTTCTCTCTTCTTACCCATCGCTGAGCTTAGCGATGTTGCAGTCAGCATCACAATAAATCCTTTCCAGTAAGACCTGAGAGCGAGGGGCCAAGTCGATCCACTGGTGGGCACTGGTGGACCACAGCTGCCAGTGAAATGGATAAGGACTGTGGTGCATAGTACAATTTACCCGGTTATGACACAAGCCCAAAAGGAAGTCGTCACAGATCAGGACGTCAGTGGTGCTCTTTGTAAAGAAGGATGACACAGCGGGTGCTTCGGACTGGGCCTGCAGCTTCCTTTCTGGAACCTCTTTGCCAGTACTGGTGGAAGGCTGAGGGTCAGGCTGATGAGAACTTGGAGGGCATTTTTGACATGAAGAGCACAGAGGCGACTGGGTGTTTCGGAATAAGGTGAGTAACACACTGGATGTGTTCTGTGGAACAAGATGATGCTGAATGAGGACGCTGCAGGAAATGCCAGATGTGGAAGGTTGGTTGTCTCCTTTATTGGTCACAGGTGTCAGGTGGACACTGACGCTGTATGGACTGACCGCCCAGGTGACATCAGCCTGCTGGGATCTCATGGCATCCCACACTGGGAGGCTGGTGTTGGTGTCAGCAGGGATCTGCAGGAGGAGAGATGAGCTTGGCACTATCTCTGAGGAATTGCACTGGTTGTTTGCAGCTACAGGTGCAGCTGCTGGCTTCCTCCTTTTCCCTCTGCGACTTGAAGCATCTGCCATCATGAACTTCCTTTTGGAGAAAATACAAATTTTTTAAACAATGAAACTTTTAACCAATTATTTTGTAGCATAATGTTGTCATGTCGATTTCATATGCATGCTTCTCATATTGTCATAATGTCATTATTTGACATCAGGTTGACAGTAAATATAGAAAAATGTCAAACTTATTTTTATTTATTTTTATTTAGTATCTTGAAGTTCCCCCGTTTACAAGTAACATTTAAAGCAAATCTAGTTTTCCAAAGGCATTAAAACAATAAGTTAATAAATTTGACGAACTGAAAACCTTTAGCAAACTAAGCTAATGCTACGTTAGCATCGCTGCTATGACATGCTAATAGATCCATTAACTCAATAACAAGTTCTTAATTGCCAAAACTTACCGTAAGAACTTTATCGGGAGTTTACTATTTACTTTTTCTGGGTAAAATTAAAAACAGAAAGGCAAACTTTTAAGTGTTGTTTGTTTGCGTAAGGGACAACTTCAGCTGATGATGCTGCAATGGACGAGCAGTGCGTGTGTGGTGGTTAGGAAGACCACATTATTTATTTATTTATTTATTTGTTTATTAGGTGGGGTACAGTCATCGATACAACCAACAATTTTACAAATTTACTCTTTGCTTTCATGGACTTATAAGAATAATAATTCATTTTAATGACTGGGAGGCGGTTTTGAATTAGTTTGGGAGCATAATTCTGGATAGAGTCAGTATGAAATACTTTTTTAGGGGGACACAGGCCCCGAAAAAGCTGTAACATGTAATTGAGACTTTTGTTTTTGTTGTTTGTTCTAGGAAAATTATTAGTTTGAACTGTTCTCAGATATAGGCTACAAATCAAACTCAAATTTTCTCAAATCAACAAGAATGCTGGAAGATGGAAAATCCAACTGGGAAAATCCTGTAAATCATTTGGGCAAGCTCTGTTAAACTTTGTCCTCTTCAACTTCTACCTGTAGACTTGTGGAAAAGATCAGCAAAGTCCAGATAAATTAGGCAAAAAACATGTTTATTCAGTCAGGGAGCCAAAGTTTGAAAAGACGCGTGAACCTGACATGGTCTGCCATGCTTTTTATTTGTGTTTACCACTGATTTTGGGAGATAACTTGTCAATGTCAGACCGATTGCAATCATGATGCTGAAAGAGACAAAACCTTGTGAACTCAAACGCTGCAAAGCATGTGTGTCTGCAGACCCCTGTGCAAGAGCCAACATGAAGTGGGATATTGTATGTCTCTTTTTTGTCTCCTCTGGTCTTGAGGGTGAAAGTCTTTCCCCAGAGCGGAATCTGCAGTGTGCCACATTCATCCCACCTTAATTATTTATATTAAATTGTTTTGTTCCATCAAAGTTGTAATAGTTGTCATTTGAGGCACTTAAATAATGAAAGTTATTTTGCTGTATAATATTTCATGTAATATTTCACATAATTTTCATTGAGAGAAAAGTTATGTTATGCAGGTTTAAAGTGAACATTAACATCATCGATGATCGTCGTAACAACATCGTATCTGGCAGAGTTCTGGTTTAAGGAAGAGAGGAGAGCTCTCTCATCACTGAGGTTTTTTTATATTGACCATTAAGTATGTGATTCTATCTGGGGCTTGTATCAGAGACTGCCTGGCACCATCCCAGGTTTTTAACCAGTATTCAGCATTATTGGCCGAATAACTGCTGCCACATCTGGTGGCTTATGACTTTTACATCCTCCCTTTGATAAGACAAATATTATCCCTCACATAGGCAGCTGATGAGATGATACTGAATAATTGCTATGTTATGATAGAGGATATGGTAGCGTTAATGTAGAATAGCACGCAGGTGCATTACATGCTAAATTTACACACACTTTGGAAGTTCACACACAAAGTTTTCTTTTCTTTTATTTAATATATATTCTTTTCTTCTTTATCCCAAATAAAAATAGCGTCAACATCTGAAGACGACTTGCTGAAATTCAAACTGAGGATCAGAATGAGAAGAAAAAGATTTAAGTGACTTTAAACATGGTATGATTGTTGGTATTGACTAGGATTTTCACACACAATCATCTCTGGGGTTCACACAAAAGGTCTGAATAAGGGCAGATAGTGAGCAGCAGTCTGGACCATAATGAGGAGAATGAGGAGAATGGACAGACTGGGTGGAGATGATGGAAAGGCAACAGAAAGTCAAACAATCATTCTAATCATGACATGCAGAATAGCATCTCTGAATGTCCAATCTTATTGCAGATGTCCTACAGCAGCAGCAGACCACACTGGGTGCCACTCCTGCAGCTCAGACCTACGATGTGGCTACGATTCACACACACTCACCAACACTGGCCAGTAGAAGCATAATGAAAACATGGATCCATGCTTCGTGGTGATGGTGTGGGGAAATAGGCATGTAGACTGATGAGTCCAGACTGATCCTGTTCCAAAGTCATGGTCATAGCAGGGTAAAGGTTCTGACTGCATGAACCAGGGGATTATTGTAATAATCTGTGTTTGCTCAGAACCAGGCGGCCCGGGCCTGACTTAAAGAAGAATAATTTAATAAAAACTAAAGAAGAATCTGGTTTTTCTCTAAATGATGTAATTGCAACTTTTTTATCCATGCTGGTTTAATGATGTCAGAGGGATTATGTTCACAGATTCAAATACAATATAGTGTGTGTGTGTGTGTGTGTTGCAAATCCTGATACAATGCAGGAGCTTCAGAGGGAGAACGGTTCAGCCGTTGTAAAGAGGAAATGGTAGCAGGTACAGAACAACAGCAGGAAGAATGAGAAATGAATGCGTAAGGTTTACAGCAGCTTATGATGGGTGAACAGTTAAATACGAAATATTGAGCTAAAGTATTTGTAGTCATGGTTGTTAAATATAAATTTGGTTTAAATTTATTACAGAGTGAGTGTATGACTCCCAGCACAGCCCGGCCCGGTGCCAGCTGTATAGAAATAAGTTTAGGACTAAATAAAAACACATCTTTGAGCATGAATGCTTCTAAATAGTTGAAAGATGCCATAATAGTTTATTCCTCACTGACATAAAAATGCAAATATATAAATAAATGTAGTATATTATCAGTTTTTCTTATTATTTATGGTTTGTGTGCTGTCATGCCTGGACTTAGAGAACTTCTCCAAAGTCTGCAGTTAAAAAGTTGTTGATCTAAAGTTCTAGTAAGGATTTGGTAAGAGTGAAATATATCGTCTCCCACTTCAAATGATAGTTGATCCAAAACTGGTTTACCTGGTGATTTTAGCCACAGAGTGAAACTTTGATGCAAAAAGATCCCCATCATGTTATCTCAGGGTCTGCAGGTAACTCCATCTCTGAGCATCGGCTTCAGAAAGAGATGCTGGAAATTTCACCAGATCTTCCCAGAGAAACGCATCTGAAATGAACATCAAGGCTGTGTGCTGGAGTGTAAACACAGCTCTACAACCGCATCCGATAGAGATCAGAACAACCTCGGTTTACTGTGAAGCGCGGTGGTGGGTATATGGGTTAGAGGGTTAGGGGTTGAGCATGTTCCAGCTCAACCATCGGGTCAATAGAGATGCAGCGAGGGAGTTTTGTTTTTAAATCTACATGTGCAAAGTCACCGAGGATGCAGGCTTAGGTAAGGTCTGCTGTGGATGAGAGAAGAAAAAGGTAAATGCAGGAAATTTAGCAGAAAGTTATTTAAAGTTTAAATTAAATAGTATTCTAAGAAGGTGGTAAAAAAATAAATAAAAAAATAAATCATGGCAGTTAGATAGGACATAAAATAATACAAAATAAAATAAAAGAATCCAGAAAACTTGCAAAAGATTTATTAGTGAAACATCATTAAAGCTCATCTGGCATTTTCCCCCCAAAGCAATCACAATTATATTCCATAATTAAATTAGATAAAATGTCCTTTTGTTTTCTGGTTTACATCCAAATGAAACACAGCAACATTTCTACAGTAAATCCAGAGCATGCTGCATCAAAACAAATCTGATCTGGATGCTTAACAAAACTCTGCAACTCTCAGGGAAACTTCCACTGGTTCAACTGTCAGAGGACATTTCTGACAGCCCACCCAGAGGTAAGGAAAGACCGCCTCGGTGATGGGGTGTTTGAAGGTGTAGATATGGCTGTTGTTGTGCGGGTCATAGAATGAGACCCTCCCCTTGTCACAGTCCAGCTGAACTCTGACCTTCTGAGGATTTGTTTTCAGGTTTAAACGTGTCAGAGGAGAAGTACCTGCAAAGTACATTTTGTGGTAAAAGTATACACACAGGTAGCCGTTATTTAGGACTGAAGACACTTTCTCTTTCCTCTTGACTGATTTTTTAGCCACGCCAACAACCCAAGCCGTGTTATCTCCCACGTTCACCTCCCACGCATGTTTGCCCGAGGTCAGGCCCTCCCGGCCCAGCACGGCAGTGTCGGGATCAAACCTCTCTGGGTTGTCCGGCAGCTTCTGCTTTTCGTTGCTGTCATGGACGCTGGTGAGGTCGTCTGACAGGATGAGCCAGGGGGCCGCAGTGTTAGGGTCCAAAGTGACGGGGGCTGAAGGAAACATGGCACATTTTCAGCAGCGGTAACTTAAAGATCACTCATAAATTCTCTTTTCTCCACCTCTGCAGAGCATAAAGAGGAAATGTAAAACTGCACTTTTCTATAACTTTGATTGCAGAAATATTCCGACGCCGATTCGGTTTCACGGAAGATATGAGCTTGTTTGAATCTGATGGCAGCGAGACAGCTGGAAAATGTTTACAAATCAAGTACAGTGTGTAAGAATTACTGGAATATTTTTCAACCAATCAAAAGGGTCCTTTTAAGGTGTCACCCAACCAAAACTGCACTCTAAAAGCTATCAAACAAAGCAAATACTTTAAAACTCAAAGGGTTTGTGTTTTTCACACAGAGTTGTTTGTCCATTTTGAGACACCGTAGTAAAAATGGTGGCAGTTTTTTTAGAACAACAAGAATGCTGACCAAAGTGCTGCACAGTAGACAATAAAACAAAAAAAGATATAACAGGCCAAGAATCAAATAAAAAGGAAAAAAAACTAGATAAGATAGCACTAAAATAATGATTTTAAAATATGGCCGCTGCTAAGCAGGAAGTAAATATAACCGGCCGAGTTATGTTGCATTAAATCAATGCATTTTGTTTATGTTCACGTTACACATGTCCCAAACAGTTTTAAATCCAGTTTGTGAGTAAAGTAGATCTGTAGTAAATTAACTCACTGTATTTGGCAATTTTATGCATCTTTTGCCACACCTGGAACGTCAAAGAGCCAACATATTTGGCCACATCTATGAGAGCACCTGGAGCCATAGTCGGATCTTCAGCTGGATGAGTAGCTCTGCAGAAAACAGAAAAAAAAAACATTTAGCATGTTTAGATAAACAAAAGCACATAAAAAAATAAAGGAAAAATATTAAAACAGAAAATGTCTTCTTACCTTGCAAGGGAGCTCTTGCACCTCTGGAAAATAAAACAACATATTGACAATGACACATATCAGTTTGTTTATATATAAAATGGCATTGTGTGCAAACTTACATGAATGACAGTGATGTCCTCTGAGGTCATCTCCTCCTCCAGAGCTTGTATGGTTTCAGACACAGATGTAATACTTTGCTCCACTTCTTCAATCTTCTGCCTCATCTCTGCTGTCTTCTGCTCTTCCTCTCTCCTCAGCGCCACCATCCTGGATTCTTCCTCTTCTTGCAGGAACTTATGGAGTTTTTCAAACTCCTCGTGGGTTCGCCGCTCTACAAACTGAGCCTGGACCTTAAAGAAAACAAGCTTAAGAGATGAGCACCACAGCCTGTAAACAGGTTGCTCTTTTTTTAAAAAGTCACACCTGAATGTGTGTCACAGCATCCTCAAAATCCTTCTTCATCTTGCCAAACATGTCCCTCTTTTCTTGCAAGGTGCTGAGAGCAGATTTTATTTTCTCCTGTGCAGATCAAATGGTGATAAGGGAGCTTTAGAAAGCACTAAAAGATTGCTTGATGAGAAGAGGAGTAATATTTACCTTCACATCGGTGAGTACCTCACCAAGGGGACAACAGTCATGCTGCTTGTGTTTCCTTGAGGTGTGGCAGACCACACAGATGGGCTCCTGATCCAACAGACAATAAAGCTTTAGCTTCTCCCCATGAACAGGACACATCTCCCCGGGGTCACAGTATATCTCCCCCCCTGCTTCCTCCACAGACGAGCCCTCCTCTGGGACATAAGAGTCACACAGGTTCTTCAGGGTCAGACTGGGTACAGGATCATCCAGAGACTGGGTTCTGCACAGAGGGCAGTCACGGTTTTGTCTTCGCTGGGTCCAGTACTGCTGCAGACAGGATGCGCAGAAGCTGTGGCTGCACTTGAGGACCACCGGGTCCTTGAAGATGTCGCAGCATATGGAACAGCTGAGGTCCACCTCAAGCAGAGATTGCTTCCCGGCCATACCGACACTCAGGCTCCTGATTTCCAGGAAAATGAAAGTACAAGCTGACCAGAAGTCCTTAAACTAGACCTGCAACCTTAGGTTTCAGTCTGTTAAGTACAGATAATACAGCTATGCACATCAGATATAAATGCTTTAGGAGATAAACTATAGATATATTATGAAGAAATATGAGAGAAACAAACCTGACAGCTGTTGTCTTGTGACAGGAAAATCAGCCGAGCTGTAAACACTTCCTGGTTCTTGTGCTGAGTCACCCAAAGTAGGCGGAGACTATCAGGCAGCAAAGGAGCTTATTAACCCTTAACTGACCCCATCCTTCCTCTTTGCACTCTGACAGCAATGAAAAAAACTTCTGTCCTGTAGTATGAGAACACAAACAGGTTTTCCTGTCACAAAACAACAGGTATGAGAACACACACATGCCTGCATAT